>JAODTK010003499.1:0-225328 GCA_026419785.1 Sclerodactyla briareus | reverse complement strand
CTAATTACTTATTCACATTGAAAAATAATGAAATCCAACTGTCATCGGATAACATAGAGTATTCGCCGCAGGAGGTTATTCAAGTATGATCTCATTTGGTATTGATGGCATGGTGTCGTGTTCTTCGTTGTTGCGCCAATACACATGCAGAAACTCCAAATGCATCCAATCTTTGATAAAAGTCGTCAAAACGGCCGGGGTTTGGACTGCTACATTTAGTTTCGTAGCTATTGTACCATCCTCGTTTTAATTGATCAGATGCTTGAATGAATTTCCTTCTCACTCAAAATCAACAAAATGGCAGGTACACATACGGAAAATGAAAACATTCTTTAACATTGACTGTAAACGGGAAGGTGCACTCGGCGTGGTGGAGACCAGTCGGATCGGTACAGTTGCAGGTTACGATCTCTGATCCAATTTGAAACTTTGATCCGAGGGCTTTTCGCCAAACTTGACAAGTGGACCGCCTGAGTTATCCGAACAGGTTGGGTCAAAAATTTTCGCTTCCACCTCGTTGCTATCACGTGGTGCTGTTTTATTTTATATCAGCTGGACCATAAGAATGGTCGATTATTTCATTGAATAAATGGATAATGTAAAACCCAGTAAGAGGCACTGAGAATAATTTAAATCACTCAAGAATATATGAAAAATGTCTCGATGAATCAAAAGGATATCAGCAATAACGACACAGGAGTCTTGAACTAGGGGACGTTGCTGGGAATAGTCGTGACGGAATTTTTGTTTTTTTCGTTTTGTAAACTCGAAAACGGGTCTTGTCTAACATTCGAATTGATATCAATAATAATAGATGTACATCCCTGAAAACGTAAGTAAAACTTCAAAAACGAAAAACGTCAAAGTTTCTTGCAAAGTACAAATGACTGATGAAAATTCTATCAAAATGAAAACAGCCAAAAAAAATTTTATTCCAACAGTAAATTAAAAGAAATTTGGGAATAAATTTGAGGAACCACGTTTGATACTTTGTACCCGGTTTTGGAATCTGAAACCATCCAGTCCTCCAAATCTCTGAATATATAAACAAGAGGCCACCAAATTTGGCCAAGAATAATTCCCCCCCCAAAAAAAAAAAAAAAACAAAACAAAAAACAAAAAATTGCTCGACATATTCAGCTATTTCACGTGAAGCAAAGGTCACCCAGTTCGAATCCCCGTGTCATGAGCTTTTCATTCACTTCCAGATTTCGACCCTACCGCCCCTCTTCTCTCTCACCTTGACTCCCCCCTCTCCCCCCCCCCCCCCCCCCCCCTTTCTCTCTCATCACTATGTAGTAAGTATGATCCGTACAACACTCCAGCATGTCGTGTTAATATTCTGACAATGAATAAATTGGATGATGAGTAGTCGCCGTCTCGTGGCGTCCTGGACGATTCTGCAAGTTCTCTTGTGGGTTTGTGGTTGCTGTATTTTTTTTGGTTGTTTCCCATTCTTGAAAAATATGGATATTAGTGCTCACATAATGGACGACAAACGAGTCTCTTTCGGCTGGCTCCCCGGCCGCTACCCACCGGGGGAACAGTGGCCCCCAATTCCAGCGCAATGATTTGACTCGGTTTAGCTGACTCGCCCTGAGCCCAGAGCAAACGATTCCTTCGATGCCAAATGTCGGAACTAGCGAGTGCTCCTGTTGCTTACTGATAATGCTTGGTTACACCGGACAATCGGCCGGACTCTTCCGTTGAATCAATAGCGTTGTAGCGTCGCCATATTGAAATTTCCGCTGTTGCCCGGTCACATTGTACGTCGCACGGCAATGCCTGGCCATCTACAGAAGCAAAGGCCAAAGAATTTCGAGGCGATTTGAAATTACATAGATATATATACTAGTATATTATATATATATAATAACTCTTATAATATATATATATCTATATATATATATATATTATATATATATATATATATCTATATCTATTAATATCTATATATATCTATTATCCAGCAATAATCTTTGTCGTCCATATACCAAATTTTGCGATTGTGATTCAAAGAAGCGTGTTTCCCACCACATTTAGGAGAAATTCAAACGATTACGCAATCATTGCCAGTCTTGGTTCTCACTGTTTTTGGAAAGTAATTCCTGATTGGCAGTGGTATGTATTGCATAAATTTCTTCTCTGTAAAGTTGAGTATTAGGACAAGGATTGAGGGCCATGGTAAATAATAATAATATCTCGATCTATATAGCGCTTTCCCAGGTCCAAACTTGCTCAAAGCGCTTTCAACAGATATTACACTGATCATTATCGACTGTCACCACCATACCATACAGTTTCCGGCAACTCGCTTTGCTTGTTCTCTCCCCTATGCAACCAAAAAAAATGGTTTTCAGTACGTCACTCCATCTTGGCCCCCGGGGACTCCCTAATATCAAGCTGCCAAATAAGGCGCTCGCTACTCTTCACAAGTCACCTCACAAGGTACCCTATTTAAACACGATGGTGGGTGGGACATTTCAGGAGAACATGGCTTGTTGTCCATCAGCAATGCGGAAAAATCCTCGGGCTTTAATGGGTCCATAACTCGCAATCAAATGTTTTGCAGTCTGGGGCTTACCGACTGAGCTAATCCGCCTCCAATGTAGCAGACTACAGGAATTTTTCAGGGGGGGACAGTGAGCATCAACCCATTATTTCAGACGAATTGGTGGAATAACTCAATGAATTGAAAATAAATGGGGAAATAATCGTTGAGAAGTCAATCCTCCGAACAACATGTCTGGATACACCCCCCCCCCAACAAACAAGATTATTTCTTGTTACGCAACCAGAGTAAAACTAGGGGTCTTTTCATTCAGCTGGTAACTTATCGAAAGAAGGTGTACTGAGGAATTCGATTGAAGGAAATCAGAAACACGTTTAACAGTAAAGTTCGTGGTTGCACGAGGACTGAAGAGGGTGGCACAAGTCATGACCAGCATGAGTGTGTACCCGCTATATATAAAAAAAAAAATGAACCCCCTATATCCGAGGCAACATCAAGAAGTTCAAACTTACCGACACATCAACTGCTAGTTGCAACCAGTTAACAAAACGAGGAATGGTGGAAAGCCTTCCATCTGGGATTGAGAACAAAAAAAAAAACAGGTAATTCTTTTAGCTCCATATAATAGATTTATTTCCGTGACTATTCATGGGACTTGATCTTGATGTTGTGTTTTCCAATATATTACGAATTTGGGAAAGCTATATGAAACCCAATTCCCATTTTAAGCCGACGAAATTGGATCCTGCTCCACTGTATCGTTTTCATTCTGTGGCGAAGCAAAAGTGCTCTGTGCTTTGTTCCTTTGACCTTTTAACCTCAATTAAACGTAATAACCCCATATGCTCGGGATCAGGTCTTCTGGATCAGTGTTTGCAACAAAACAAAAAATAAGTCGATTACACTGACGATAACTGAAAACCAGCTAGCACACCGCTATCTTCCGTTGTGTCCTTTGTTGATGGATGAAACAACTTCAAAACCGATGGTGGATTTCATGTTGACACTGCTCTCGGCACTGAGACGGAGGTATGTGTGGGGAGTAGTTTTGTGTCATGTCGATAACAGGGGCCTAGTCTTTCAGTACCCACTCATATATATGGCTTGTTATTGGACGTTGACAATCACTAACTTTTTTCCATATTGTTTGCAATCCAGGAGTGAACCAAGACGTAAATCATCAACCGTGTATTTTTGATTGCTCATTACCAGCATACGCATATAGAAACCCCCTACCATATCGGGAAAATAGGGATTATAGGCATAGAGGTAGTATTTCACATGTTAGTTTTGGTTCAGACATGTAATGCTAATAAATACTAGACAATTAAAGCTATAAACCACAAAATCCACCAAAATAGAAACCACAATAACTACTACTAGACGCAAATTCACAAAAACCAAAAGAATATCTTTTTCCGACGTTGTGAATCATTTTTACAGTGAATTTCACAGCGAATGAATATTTTGCTATGTGCTGTATATTGTGATGGAAGTACTATGTTCACGGCTGTAGTATTCCTACTAACGACTGTCCCCAGCTTTATTCTGAACGAAGTACAGTGCCCTCGAATTTCAAGGCAAGATGTCACTCCCTGGCGTTTGAGATGGTGAGACGTACTATCAAATATCTCCTACCAAATTTGCACATAGCCTATCCTAAATGCAACTTGAAAATAGCAAGAATATCCTGAAAATCAATGAAGATTTAGTAGAGGCATCAACTATACTCTTCATACTCCCATACGAATGACTTCACATTATTTTTGCGTGCGGTTCTTGCAATCGCGCATGTGGCATCTGAATAGCTCATTGCGTTACATGAGGCATTATTCATTTTCTGACCCCCCAGATGGGTTGCAATTAAGCCTTTGCAATGTCATTTCCTTCACACGACGAGCTGCGAGGTAACTATATTAGGCTATAATACACAATCATTGAGACGAGTCGGGCCAATCGATGGTGGCGCTCCGCTTTGTGTTCATTCATGCACATGGTTTGGGAACTAACCACATTCAGTTGGTTTGGGATCACATATTTGTTTGTTAAATTCACACATGTTGGTTTTTAACAATACACTGAATGGCACATTCAGGTTATTGACATTGAGCTCCGTAGTGTCATTCTCACGCTTCCACGCTCCGATTTCACAGTGTATTTTCGAAACTCGCCAATCCCCCGCCATCCCACCCCCCCCCCCCGCCTTCCACCTGCACCTTTCGGAACTGATTAATCTCCCTGCAAAGAGGTGTTCATCTTTGCATCACCCGTACAACCTTCGATGTCATGGTGCCAGTGAGCATAAAATCAATGTTTCGTTAGTTCAAGTACTTACTTGGTACTTGGTAGAGATACTGTCCAACGCTTCCTACGAGGAGAAGACGACCATGGTGGGGTGGCAGCCCAACATAACAAAATTAGTCCCGTCTCCAACCAAGTGTAGATGTTGCCCCACTCTGTCTTGAAACTGTTTTTATATCTCAATGGATACAATGCTGGATGGCAGTGCGTTCCAGTCTCGTACAGTTCTTGTAGCGAACGAGTAATTTGTACAATCTTTGTTTGCCGCCACTGGTGGGTATGACTTGCGGTGCGTGTGTGCCGTGATTTACTCAGGAACAGGTTTGTAAGAGGTGACTTATGGGGCAGGGACAATTGACTAGCGTGCTTGTTTAAAACTCAAAGTTCGTCTTGTTTTTTCTGGCGGACGTCCCAAAGGGGATCCAAACCCCGGCTATTAACCATCTGGGTAGCACGCCCAGGGCTCTAATATAATAGTCGCGTGTGATTAAAGCGCCGCTCTTTTCTGACAGATTCTAACTAGGTCTATAGTCTTTTTTTGTATAGGATCCCCGGCTGCGGAAGCGTCTCCAACAGCGTTCTACAAGTGACTGTAGTCCTCAAGCGTTGTTGTTTGTTACAGGAGTAAAGGTTCCTACGGATAAATCCCAAGATCTGTTAGCTTTACCACAAATGTTTCGATGTGCGTATTCCAACTGAGGTTTGTTTGAAAGAGTAATCCCTTAATAAGGTATGTGGTCACACAGACAATACTTGGCCACCCAGTGTGTACGGGGAGCTTTACGCGATCTGGCAATGAGTTAATGTCATGATAAACCAGTATCCAGTGATATAAATTCATTTTGCCATTTTATTTGACCATTCATTAACCTTTTTAGATCACCTGGAGCATATTCGAATCATCTTCACTCCTCAATTCCACTATACCACACAGTCGTCAGCAAAGAACGCACAGAGGATCTGAATGCCTCTGGAAGATCATTTATTACATAAGGAAAAGGAGAGGTGCCCGTAACTGTTCCCTGTGTTAACAACCCGAGATGAACTTTGCCCACCCTGATTTCTCACCGCTTACCATAACTTAATATGAGTGCGTTGGGAAAGAAAGCTTTGATACCCCAAGTCACACGGGTCCTTTTATGCCACATCCAGCGAGTTGGAAAGACTCCTTTTATGTGCAACAGTGTCAAACGCTTTTTGGGGAGAAATCCATACTAGCCATATCAAACCTGAGATTTTTGTCAAGAGATTTGGCAAGGTCTTGACCGTAGTTATTGAGTCTCGCAAGAATAGCCCCGACGAAAGCCTTGCTGTTTTATTTGTTATGACTGAATTATTTTCAAATCACCCATGTATCTGCGAGTGGATAATGTGTTCGAGCCACTTTGCTACAGATAGAGGTAAGTGAAACTGGGCGGTATTTAGAAGCCATGGTTCTAATCTATCGCCTTTCTTGAAATTGGGTGTGATGTTGGCTTGCACAAACAAATCAGGGACCTTCCGGTTTCAAGATCTCTGAAGATGAGGGTAAGGGCCGGGGCAATCTCCTCGCCGGTAAGCTTCAATATCCAAGCAGGTATCGTCGTCTGGTCAAGAAGCTTGTGGGGATCCAGGTTCTTTAACAGCTTTAAGACACCAGTCGTTTCAACAGTAATATTTCCCATGAGGGAAGATTATCTAGTACAACGGGATCGTCTGGATTTTCTTTCGTGAACACAGAACAAACCTGCTTATTTAGAATATCTGTTTTTGCCGCATTTTCCTTTCAGCCACCAACCCTCCCGGTCTGGCGATAATGCCGGGATGCCAACCGTGTCACCCCTAAGCTCTTTGAAACCATAAAATTTCTTGGGGATTCCAAACAAATATTTTTTATGTACGTCCTATAAGAATTCCTTATATTTTATGTTTTTCTCTCCGTAATTTACGATATCGTTCCCAGCTGATTGTAGTATTTAATCTACGGTGAGAGTTATGAGCACGTTGTTTGCCGCCTGTGCATGCGTCTGATACTGCTATCAATCCATGGAGAGATATAATGTGCGCTTTCTCACATTTTGGAGGGGATGACTGAATCCTAGCATCCTGGATGGTAGTCACAAAACTCGTTGTAGAGGGGATTCACTGAGACCCTCAGAAGTAGAGTGGGAAGTCAAGAACCTCTCGGCCCAATCCTCAGGTGCCTCTTAAAAAAAAACAACCTTCAATCTGCCCTACGGTACAAGTATATTTTTCGTGGTCTTTGTTTGAGATTCTTGGTTTAGTGCTAACAATGGAGAACGGGAATGCCATCATGGTCACTGATGGCCGGCACGACCAGGATCGCTTCACCAGTGGTCGGGTTCGTCGTAAAAAAGAGGTCCATAATGTTGTCCTCTAGTGGGACCTGACGATCTGTTCTAGAACCAAAATCTGCTGCGATGTTCATCATTTGACGGGAAAGGGTTGACATATGACCCGCCAGCCCGGACAGAAAGGAAGCCCAGTCGCTGCTAGGGAAGTTAAAATCCCCTCCTAAAATGATATGGACGTTAGTCGAGTTACCAAACGAATCTAATGAGCAGCGCAAGGCTCAGAATCCTCGGCGCAGAGTTACCGAGGGTGTGAGATCTGTAAAGGAAGCCAATTGTGATATCCTTGGCACCGTGTATTTTGACAGATCCCCAACCTATCTCGCAATTTGAGTCTAAATCGACCCGATGTGTAGCCACCAGGTCGTGCGCAAGGGCAACAAGAACCCCTCCCCTAGATATTCCGTGTCCTGTCTTTCGTACGACTGAAAGTCAAAGGGAAAAGCTCACTACTAAGGATATTTTCATGCAAGGGGTTTCTGTACCTATTATCACATCAGGACTATAGTTCTCAATACAAACACTGCAGTCAGCCACCTTAGGTTGATACTACAGAATTTATAACCAACACCTTCGGAATTTCTATTCCTGTTATGAAGAACTTTAATACTATCACACCGGTCCCTCTGAGATGTCTTAGAACCTATAGTACCGGTACTACAATATTAAGGGAAAAAAAAAGGTCTTGGAATTGAATCAGCAGTGCTAAGGCTAGAAGACCTAAGTTAACTGTACTGGGGAAGATGTAGCAAGAGGTAAGCCTAACATATCCCCCATTGGATTCACCTCAGACCGGAAAAACGTATACTGAGCTAGCATCAATCTAAGCAAACAAGCCGGGAAGAATCATGATAGGGTTTCGCAGTTGATACATATCCACTTACGTTACTGGTCTTGCCAACAATTCGTATGAGAATCATCATGCCCATACATCCCCCATGGTACCACTGTCACATTTGTCCAGCCGACGCGCACGCTGGCCGCCATTTTTGCATCGCCTTGCTGCAAATCACACAGGGATATTTCGGCTTATAAGGACCGGGGTTCGGATGTAGGTCGCCAGCTTGGACAATAATACCATTGAGAGGCAGTACTGGCATGATGTCAACCGGCTAGTTTGTGAGAGGTTTGAGAGTAATGAGACCCCCAAATTAAACATGAGGGAGGGTACACACCATTTGTGAGGGGTATCACGCACTTCCAATATGATGTCCGGTGCAAAAAATACTTTATGCCCACCATGATCGTCCCCCCACCCCGGCCCTGTCTGGGGGGACAACGAAACTTGAGTGCCATTACCGATAGATGCCACGACCATGCACAACAAATTGCACGAAGCCAGCCCATACTGGCCGCGAGCAACCAACCGAGGCCAACGGGTAAGCTAGAATAACTCTAGCCCAAGTCTAAGATAGGATAGACACACGCCTTATCAATGCACAGCAATTAGCCTAAAATTAGATACGTGCATCAGACAATTGTCCCAGGCCAAACAAAACACAAAGTTGTGTAGTGATTCCTGCCATATAACGATATCAAACGTTTTTTGACAACTGTCCTTGAGCAGCCTTGTCGCAGAAGTTTTAACAGTTCCAAGTACGTCACTGTGGTGTTATAAAATGTAATGTTGGGTGCCTGACAGAACATTGACGGCCTCCATCGTTATCACAATGATCTTAGCCGCTTTTCTCATGGCACGCGACGGGCGGGTATCTGACAAACCCGAGTGACCCGTTTTCCATGCTCGCAGGCCGGCGGGCGGTTCCTCGAAATCACGCACCTAGTGTGTATATTCGCTATATTAGAACCGTGTAGCCTACTATTTTTTCTGTAATTATTGTTATTATCATTTTATCATTCTTATTATCATTATCATTATTATCTTATTTATCAAACACCTTACGCATAAGGCCCCTATGTTTAAACCTAAACACCGGTGTTTGTTTCTTAGACCATTGTTCTAAATTCAACGAGAGCGCTGTAAGCCGCGTTTCCATGCACGCTGCCCCCCCCCGGGCGGGCGGGCCTCTAAAATCGCTCATCGTTATTTTCAACTGAGCCGTTTCCCATGTACTCGGGCCGGGCAGCGGGCATCGGGCGGCTGGCGGGCGGGGGGCGTTTTCCTCTCGAATCGGTCATGTAGCGACGATTTTTGTCTCGCCTAACTTGTTCAAGGAAGAGACATAGTGTTCCTTTGTTGTGTTTGTGTCTGTCTGTCCTGTCTTGCTGTCATGTCGGTCTGCTGTCCGTCTGTCTGTCCGTACATGTGGGTTATCTATTCTCCCTCACCGTGGAAGCTCATCATGCTGGGACCTTCTTGTGGACGTGTGCGGTGAAGAGTTGCCGATGTGCACCCACTTTTCGGCCCCAAAAACCATTCTCATTTGCATAAAATTTGCATATTTAATGAAAATTGGCCCGTAATCGTGTGTACGAAACATCTCTTGATCGATAGATTCATTGGTGATGCCGTTCAGTGTATATAACAATATAAGAGTAACCGAATTGAAATCAGATTCCTGGCATGATAAATGCTAATTAAGTAGTCTAATTTGGCATCATTTCCTGTCGATATTTTTGAAGGTGTTGATTTCGACGAAACTTGGTGGAGATGGTTTTCTATAGTCCCCATGACTTTTACAGTAGGACGAAGGGCCCCAAGGTCATTTAATGTTACTAATCTTTCATTCCAGTCACTTAGAGGGGTCAAAAACTTGTTTTCTGGCATATCGGAGAATGAATGTCCTGTGAAAGGCTGAAGGTTCACCGTTGGATATAATTGGGTGACCTGCTGTGTGTGCCCTCGACCTCAGGTTGAAACCTCTGTCGGTGGTCATTTGTGTAAAGGGGTTTTTGGGAATCTTGATAAATGTGCTTATTTAAGGAGGTACAGCCAAAAAAAAAAAAAACTGGTTTTTTGTTTGGATATGTGATAGACTTCGTGTGCTTCAGGAGGAAACCAACTCCCGCTTCGATCGGACGCATACTTTGGTAGTTACAAGAGGTCAAAGTTTAATTAATGCTTTTTGCACAATAACATTAGGCGTGTTCATTGTGCATCCTCATGAAACTTGGTTGAGATGGTACACTTTGATCCTCGATAAATTTAACACAGTGTAAAGGTCACTTAAGGGAGGTCATTTAATGTGAAATAATTTGCATAAATTCACAATTTTATTGAATTGGTAAGGCCAGTAACAATTGAATGAATGCAGCTAGGGTGGCCTCCGTAGAGATTGTCATGGTAATTTTGGGGTTCAAGTAAATCAAACAGATCTATAGACAAGTCCAAAGGTCAAAGGTCAGTTTTAAGAAAGTGCTTAGTTTAGAGGTTACGGCCAAAGAAATAAAAACTGCCTTTTTTGGATATGTGATAGTTCCTATATCTGCTACATAGACGAAACCAACTCCGCTCTCAATCTGACACCTGTTCCTTAAAGTTCAATGGGCTAAAGGTTTTATTCAATCCTTTTGGGCGATAGCCTAGGGTGTGTGTATTGATGACCTAATGCCTTTTCGGGGCTTGGTGGCATCACATTGAGGAAAGCATTTTTCATAAAACCGTCATGTCATCAAGGTCATTCGAGGTCGAGAACTGCCAAATAAACTGTTTTCTGCGAAAATTTTAGTGACTGTGTGTTTTATATACCTGCAATTTCGGGACATGCTGCATATGGATCGAGGAACATTTTTTCATAAAAACCGTTATGCATCAAAGGCATTCAAGGTCACTTATGGACCAAAACTGTCAATTAATAACATTTCTGCAACAATCTCCAGAGACTGTACGCTACCTTTTTAGAATGGTTTAGTCTTGGGGCAACCTAGCTGAACAGCATGATGCTGAACTCACTATTATTTAAGCATGCTTTCAATAACACAATGTTTTACTCATGTCAACCCCTTGGCATGTCATTTCCATTCATCCTAACTAGTATTTCCCTCTGTGACGGACAAGATTTCATCCATTGTCAAAAACACTGCCTTTTTCCCTTGATGTTTCACATCAGCCTGTCATAAACCTCTTCTGGGCCCCTACACTGACCATATAAAGTGTAAACACATTCCATTTGTTTACTTACTCCAGGCAACCTATTCAAGAATGAATGGTGTCATGTGTCACCTGGCTAGCTCGGTGTGTGAGATGGGGGGTAGGGAGGTAACTCCATCTAGTCATAGCTTCAGCCAGTAGGGCCTTCATGACTCCTGCCAGAGAAGCCTAATCATAATGCTTATTCCACTCTAGACAGGGGAGTGAAGGGGTGTGTTGGGGTGTGAACTCCCTAGGATTATGGAAGTAGTTATGTATAAAGGGCATACTCTTTGATGAATATAGGATAACTTTATTAGATTTAGTGTCGCATTACATTGTGTGGACAATGCAGTAATCTGAAGGGAATTATGAACTCAGTAAGTTATTTTCATAATGGGAGGGTACAGTAGTAGGATCAAGGGGTGTAGTCAATGATGGCAATGAATGTTGAAATATTAAGAGGTAATTGGGATATTAAAGCAACATATGGAATGCTTGTAATTGTTTGCATATGGTGACTAAAAGAAGGAATCATGATCGCGCAACCAGCGAGACACTGGGCGATCACCTTGTTCCGCTCGCCCCCGCGGTGTCCGCGCGGTATTTCGCAATCAATTTTGGGGATTTCCCTGCAATCTGTACTGGCTTTGGTCAAGCCGGATATGGAGCGTAAGGACAATTATGTGCAAATAATGTGCCAAAACAACTTCATAACTTTGTCCAACACAACACTAGGGCTGAGCTTTTAATACGGATTGTGTCCTATATTCAACTGCCAGACCCTATTGAACACATATTTACATTTTAAACCATTGATATGTCAGTTATTGCTATTACTCTCCAAATCTTTGTCAATTGTGAAGTTTTAATGTGGGCCGTAATCGTTGACATTCATAACAATGGTTTTCAGGAAAATAAACAACCGTGTTTAGGTTTAACACTATGTATGCGTCGGTGTTGGACAACACACCACACAAACAACAACAACGCAACAACGCAAAATAATAACAATAATAACAATATACCCATAATAATAATAACAATAATAAAATGTAGGCTACATCGGTTGTTATATAGCCATATACACACTAAAGTGATAAGAGGTGCGTGCCGCGAGAAAACGCCCGCCCGCCCTCCCGCCCGCCGTGATGGAAACATAGTCTCCAAAACGGACGCCCGGCCCGCGAGCCGCGTGCATGAAAACGCGGCTTTAAGGGGGGCTTCCAACCGATTGAAATGCAAGGAGATTATAAATTGTATAACTATTTTGGTATACTTCAACATTTGCTCCAAATAATGATGCCTGGTGACAGCATAACAATACATTTCTTGATAAAACCGCCTAAACAAGACAATGGGTATACATTCCTTCCTAATACATCTAGGTTTGAGTTGACAGAGTGACTTTCACCATGTTTGATGTTTCCGTCCAGCTCGCACAATGAACCTTTTCTCTGATCTAATTGCCAAAACTGGCAGTAAGACTCTGATTCATTGTTCTCCCAAGCAGAGACGTCAGCAGATATGAAGGGGAGCAGATCCGAGGCAATGGCATCACATGTAGACCTGGGTGGATATACAATTACTTCCAGACGGAAAATCATGTGGAAAACATTAACACTCAGGCCTAGCCTTCAGGCCTAACGACTCAGGCCTAGCCCTCACTTTCATGAAAACATTGGCTGATCTTGGGTGTACAATCCATATCATTCTATAGGTCTATAATAACGCTAGGCCGCCATGCTAGGCCTATACTGATTACACACCCTAGGCCTATTCCCTATGCCTGGGCTATCATCAATTACAATTGGTTGATGCGTTGTATCTATCCACCCAAGTCCAATGATTTTGCAATCTTGTTGTTTCAATCCATGTCTTACAAATGCCACAAGGTCCCTGCAGGTGAGGTCAAGGACACACAACTGGTCAGCAGTAGCATATACTGTACGCAATACAATGGCATATGGCCTACCTCCCAACTTCCTTACTTCTTAAGCAGATCACATGAATTTGAACATTGAGGGGGTGGAGGGTTCGATTGGGGACGTTATTTTTATCCCTGACCTTTTTGCTCCTTCCTCTTGGGTGCTCACAGAGACTACAACGGGTTTCCACATTCTCTCACACAGTTTCACACATACTCCCATAGTACACTCCATTGGGGACAGTTGTGAGATCTCAATTACATGAACAGATAAATGCTGTTTTTAGTATTGGGCCGTTTGGGCTAGGCCCAATTGCAAGTTGCCCCAGAGGTTAACTGGACTGTCCTGGACCTGTTTTCAGGTATTACGATTTTTTGCCACTTATCAAATTTTTGGAAATAGGGTTCATCTCCCATTTGGGCGATGAACCTTCGTGTTTTGGGAATTTCCCCCCCCCCCCCAAAAAAAAAAAATACCCCTTTATGCCTATGCTGTATGGCATGAGAGGGGCATGGCCCCCACCTTCCAGGAAACTTTTGAACTTGGTGTTTGTGGACAAACCAGTTTGGGTCAGTAGATGTTGGGACTTTGGGGGAAATGGAATTCTGGCACCACCACAGTTGCGCACGCTACTGCCTTGCACCACACGCACTGAGTATAAGCCTATACTGCTTACCACAGATTTTACTTTATCTCACTCTGAAATAACAGTTCCAGAACAGTAACACAACCTGTCATGACACTGTTGCCCAGGGACACTGTGGGCAGTGATCCAACAAACTCACAAGTGAGGACCCATACCTTTGTGGTTCAAAATGAAAACAGAATGTCCTACACAAATTGAAATTTTGCACTTAAAAAAAACTAAGTAAATGACCCTCCTTGGCTTACTGACTTGCATCACATGATGTTATTTGGGAAAATGACCCCCTACCCCATTCACAAGAGCCCCAAATTATCAACATATCATGTTGTATCCCCCTGCCATTTAGCAGTAATATTCAGTTTTCAGTCACTACTGTCAACTGCCTGTTATACTCCAATTAAAACTAGCTGTGACCAAATACATTGCACTGTCACGGCGCGGCACTACACACCCGAAACCATCATAATCCCGGACACTCCAGGGTCACGGGGAAATAAACTATAAGATATAATTCTAAGAAAACTTCAAGACAGATCTTTCCTCAATCCTTACGATCATAATTAGATTATTCAAGTGATTTAGGGTCATATTGGAATATCTCCCCCTATTAAGTTGCTCAAGTACGCTGAAAAACAACTTACACAGACAGCCTACTGAAAAACAAAAGACAAGGCTACAAATTTCATTTGAATATTGATCCATGACAAGCCTTTAAAGTTTAAAGACAAATGTAAGAAATACATGTACGTCCCAGCCCAAATAGACAACCAAGGGGAGATAGAGCTATAACCAGGCCAAACCTGAACAATGGTCACTGGGGGAGTTCACTGGCTAGATAGACCCGTCAGCCCACAGTGCAGGGGCCATTATTCGTCTATTAATCTCACGGCTATGTATGGAGTAGGAAGGGGGAAGCCGCAGGTCAAGTGCCAAATGAAGACAAACATCAGACAGCCTGGCATACCAGTGATAAATGATATTTGTAGCAGAAAACTGCTGCCAATATTTTTAAAAGGACCATGTACCTGGGTAGTCAAATTGAAATGTAGGGGAACACTAAATTACTTTGAAAGCAGTAAGGTAATCACAATACTCGCTACAAACTATTAACGCAAGTAATTAGGCAATAATAATCCTGTTTGTGACCAGAAAAATACCTTATGACGTACATCTGTCCTGAAATGTCAACAATGCCAAGCAATGACACTGTAAGTTGTTCCAAAAAACATTAGTTTTTTTCCATAAGTGACTTTGAATGACCTTTTGATGACTGACAGTTTTTTATGAAATATTTTACTCTCGCTGAAAGCCCGCAGTCCTACACGCTTGTGTATCCCAAAGTATACTGCGATGCTATTGCCAAACAGGTATCAGAACCAACAATTTTGATCCCTTGTAACTTGAGGACCAAGTGCCCGATTGAAACGTGAGTTTGTTTTGTGTATTCAGCACTCAGAGTGCTCTGTCACCTATCTTTGCACACAAAGGTCACATGGGCGTCAATTTATGGACCATTTCAATCAGAGGGTACCTTTGAGATCTGACAATTGCCACAAAAATTTGATTCGGCCCAAAACAGGTACAGGTCAATTGAGGTCAAAGGTCACACGATGGAGTCAATGATTAATCACTTTGCACACCTCCCCACTTGAAGACATATGGTATTGCAAGGTTATGGCCAAAGTTTTTGACCTCTAATTGACCTTGGATGAACGTGGACCTTTTATAACAATGTAACCCTAGATGGGATACACGGTGTCCTGAATACAAACCACATCAGGAAAGGTCACTGGAAGTTGGGTTTGCAGGACACAATAACTATGTGGCATTTTTATGCCCATTACGTTGACCTTGAATGACCTTTGAAGAACATGATGGTTTTTATGAAACTGTTCTCGACCATGATGTACACCCTGTCTGAACCTTCAACATTGCCAAGCAATGTCACTTGTCAACTGTAGTTGTCCAAAAAATTTCGTTTGTGTCCTAAGTGACCTCAATGACCTTTGATTGACAGACACTTTTTCATGAAAAAATGTTACTCTTAATGAGATGCATGCTGTCCTACAAGCATTAAGTATCCCACAGTATACTGCCGATGCTTTGCCACAAAGGTATCAAAACCAACCTTTGACCCCTTGTGAACTTGAGAACCGAGTGCCCGCTTGAAAAGGCGTGAGTTTATTCGTCGATTCATCACCAGAGCTCTGTCCACATATCAAAATTTAACGTTTTAATTTTCTTTGCCCTGTAACTCTAAAAATAGGCACATCTATTCGAGATTTGACTTTGACCTTTTGACTCTCATCATCAGAGTTAGTTTGTGACCTCACGATTCTAAAAAACCATGACAAATCACTATGAACATCCACTGCCCTCAATTTCAATGAAAAACTTTGACCTCTGCTCTTCGAAACACAAAGGTCACATGGGTCAAGTTATGGTCCATTTGATCGGAAGGTACCTTTGGAAGATCTCCGAAAATGGCCACGGAAATTTGATCCGGCCCAAAACATGGTAAATGTCAAATTGAGGTCAAAGGTCACCGGATAGGGGTCAACTAGTGGTCACAATGGCGCATCCTTTCCAACCTCGGCCGATGTTCGGTTCCCATGTTAATGGCCAAAAAACTAGTTTTTTTCCCCTAATTGACCTTGATGATCTGGATGACATTACCTTCCCGTTATGTTTGAATATGTTCCATTTATTCAATCGCAACTAGCCCAAAAGGTCAGGATTAGGACCTTGCTATGAGTTATTGCCCTTTTTGATAGTTCAGATTTTGGCCTCTCAATGACCTTCGGTGACCTTGAGACGGGCAACAGAAGATATAGGGATCAACTAACCCGCATGACGAACCCACATCCGAATTGACTTGATACAATGCTTTGCGTTCTCCAGATAGCGTCCGGACAAAATGTGTCCACATACACACACACAACACACTACACACTGACCACACACATACTTGCGTGAACCGCAAGATTCTTTGCCGGGTCAAGGAATCAAAAAAAACGCACTCTCATCCACATAACCGTTGTCCACACGGGCCAGACAGCTATAAAAGTCCTGCGACAGTTATAGTTAGTATATAGTAGTGATATACGTTCGGAATCGGCTCCAATGTCAACAAAGGGAGAGTTGGCACAACGTGACATCGAACTACATGGGAAACACCTGCATCCGAGGATACGGTAAAGCTGGACAGCTAGGATGATACGGTAGGCTGGACGGCTAGCTGTTGGGAAAAACAAATCCAACAAAGGCCGGTCCGCGAAACATCCCAGAAATGAGAGAAAATAAATTTCCCGGCGCGAAAAGTCCTATACTAGTGTTCTCTCGATGATAGCTGGTTGGTAAAACGAGCGACACTAAACTGCAATGATCCACAAACTACTCGCGGCAAAAAAGTGTAAAAAAATCGTCGCCGAAGAAATAGGTTCCGTCCGAGGATCGAGCTTCGCGCTCCTTGGGGCTGCCAACTTACTCCGAAGGAATCTTCAGGCGTGTATTCCGATGCTATAATAAGCAAGTCTCTCTGTGGTGCATCCCCTCTGTGTGCTTTATTATTCCAAACCTGACCAATAATCACGAATGAAATTTCGAAAATTCATTCATTTCCTCTTATAAATCCCTAAAGCCTTCGTTCAGGCTCTTAAACGGAGCATCACTACTATATACAGGCACACACACACGCAAATCATACACACACTCACATTCACATACACACATACCACCACATACAACGCCCACACGTCCGGCGCAAGAACACACAACACCCGCCACACAAGGCGCGCGCGCCTCATCGGCCGAGCAGTGCTATCGATAGTTCAGCATGATTCAGAGATGGGCCCCAGCCTATCAGCGTATGAGTACAAGCTCAACATAAGGCGAGTCCAAAGCATTGCAATGTGATGCTCTCGCGACAGGGGGGGCGGGCCGGGGCGTTGGGTCTCGTCTAGACCCGGTGGCGTAAAGGCGCTGACCTCTGCTCGAATACGACTAAAATCGGATTTTTCAGCCCGCTGTGAGTAGAGTTCCTCAACGGATGAAACCAGCAACTGTCCCCATCCAGGTGATTTCGTTGATGGAAGTATTAGGATGATCAGCCGTAAGTCATCAGGACATAAGGATGGACACGACGGGACCCACTTTTGTCCCAAGTGTATAGCGCTGGTTCCAATAGGTTGGGATGCATATTGTGTTCTTTTTTATGAGGTCTACGTGCTGGAAAGAGGATCGATCCTATTCAAGGGCCAGCAAGGGTACAGACCGGGTATGCCATATTGTCAGCTGCGGACCATTCACTAAGCACACGAAAAAGGTCATGCCACGTGTAAGAAGGTGGAGGGATTTCAATCAGACAGCAACATGCAAAAATCGCCTACCTCTCCCTTATTTCTTCCGAGAGAAAGACACAGGTACATTTGAGTTAAGCGACAGTTGTCGAGCAGAATAGGGTAGGTGATCCTACTCCTCGAAGGAACACCCTCCCGGAAGCGGAATTCTCCGAAGTACCTTTAAGTTGAAGATTTGTAGTTAATTAAAATGGCATATAGTCATTCTGGGTTCCGTGTAGTATGTGTTTAGTCAACTGGCTATTTGGATGGTATAAATAGAAGGTTGAGATTTTTATCAGTTGGGGGGATGGTTCCGTTGTTCTGACGTTGGACGGCTTGATCGTTCGTGTTAAATGAAGCCCTTAAAAAGAGGACCAGACTTCGATATTTGTCTTCGTCTTCGTGTTTTGGAGTCATTACAAGATTCAAAGTCCATATTGTGATGGATGTACCGGGCATTCCCCTTGCTGACCCTCCCTATTCCCAACCACATATTGTGGATGGAGGGTGTGTTTTCTCTCATAATGCATGCGCGGGTCACTTTTTCCATACAATCTTGATTCGCGCCTAATTATTTCCCTGTCTGAGGTGCCTGGGTGCAGAATATTTATTCCTTTGCGGTTCAATTTCGTTTGCCATAGAATGAGGAGTCACCAGGCAGGAAATATTTTATCTCACCGAGAAACTGCAATGTCAAATCGGGTTAGCTTGGGCAACTAAGCTTCACGAATAAACAAGGATGTCTCTGTAGAAAAAATAAACAAATACGTCTCTTTCTATGAGTTGTGAGAAAGGAGTTTCAGTTATGCTAATTACACAGATGATATGCAGATACCGTAATCAGAGCTATATAGGTGGTTTAACGTTTATGCAAATTTTACAAAATAAGAATAATATATCCCAAGATATATGTTTACAGAAGTAGATATCAGAGCAAGAAACAGTTTCACTAAATGATTTTTTTCTTCGTCACTTTTCTCGTGCCTGTTGAATCATGTCGATTCGCACTGCGGCGCGCCTGCAGCATGTTGTGTGGGGTAGGCCACCCAGTAGGCATAGCTCTCCTAAGGAGATTTTGCGAGTCCTACTGCTGAGTTCGATGTTCACGTGTGACGCGAGAGCAGGTTGGGGCCTTCTTCTCGCGTCCGCGAATAATGTACGTCGTGTACCTACTACATAACCTACAACATACAGTACTACAATACATCAATCATCATACAACATACATACCTAATTTTCCTTCCCTGTTTATTGAATTTTAACCACAGTAATGAACATACTGACTGCTACAATACTATAATGCTTTGTTTAAAGTTGAGTTACAAAGAGTATCAAATTCCACCCATTAGCTTCGCATATTAGCCATTGATAGGGTGGCCAAAAAGCCTCGCCCATTTTTTCCACACTTTACTGGACCCAATAGAAGCACTAATGCGGGCAAATGTAGCCAAAGCAATACTTTTGGTAGTGTGAATCCAGCAAACGCAAGGCCTGCGGACAAGCGCTTGGGACACTCCAAGGCGACCAATGGACGAGGAAATAGTTTTACAAAAGTATACTGGTGTCGGCGTAATACGATTATTCAATGAATGCATCAGTGGGCAAGAAATTTCAATGAGAAAAGATTTCAAAGTACGCCTGGTCACACAGTGGTGGATGCAGTCAAACTTAAATGAGGGCGCGCCCCAAACATACCACTAATAGTAATTTTGTTGTTATGTTCAATTATTGACACAATTTTGTCATTTCGAGAGACATAGCAGTGCGGAAGAGGCAGCAGCCATTCATATGCGTGGGGACACAGTGTCTGACGGGCTTGTTACAAAAGTAACACGATTTCTGAGATGCATAGGGTATAATAAGGTGTATGAGTGAATTACACTCCAGTAATCGCCAAACGGGTCGCAAAGTGAACTGGACAAGCTGATAGGTTAGGGCTAGATGGATCAAATAAGCCGATGATATGGTTGTTTGAACCGTGTCTACTTATCATTCTACCTGCCAGTTCGGACCCTGGAGTCGCTGTAGCCTCCCAGCAGATGTTTTCTCTTTATGAACATAGAAAGCGCCTTATGGGATCCGCCACACATACATACATACATACATACATACATACATACATACATACATACATACATCATACCTACATACTCTAACGCTCTATCACAAAGTTTCTCGGGGGGGGGGGGGATGCATTAATATGTTCGGACTTCCATATTCGAGAAGGACCGTGGCACGTAATAACACGTTCATTTTAGTGTTGGTGTTCGAATCTCTAAATAGTTACCGAGTCAATTACTTATCGTCTACAGACCTATAGCCTCTGGAAAAAATCGTGCAAGAAACGATATTTGGTGTAAATTCATTCATTACATACGCGCATGACTAAGTCTTATTTCGAGGTCATGCGTCCGCCTTCAAACTGCTCATTATAAAGAAGCTAGCCTATCAAGAACTCCAATACAACTGTTGGAAAAATTTGCGTATCAGTTACGCCAGTCCCATACTGACTTTTTATTCTGCTAAACGAGTCATTCCGTACGAAGAATGATCTCTGGATTAAAGTCGTTTACTCGAGCCTTTTAATAATTATATTCCTCCGCAACCCACAGCCCGTAACCAAGGGAGAATTCCCCCCTCTTCTCAACAGGCACATGAAGCCGTTCAAATTCTACCGTGCCTGTGCGGAACCATACTCAACTCACCCCCCCTTCCCAAACCCTCCCCGCCGTTTCCAAGTCTGAGAACGGTCCTGTCTCCTGAATATAAGTAAACCTATCCAAAGAAGAATTTTATGATCGTGATCTATAGAGAATGATGAACATTCTCATTATTCTCCATCAATGCCATTTTCGTACCGATTGACCCTTCTCCATCGTGCTCTATCTCGATCGACTGCCCAATGGTTGCCTCAGGTTTCCTTGCCGATAGGACAAGTAGACCATTTTTCGAGAGAGGTAATTTTGTAATTTCTTCGATATCTTGTGAACAGTTTTTATTCAGATCTCAATCGATAGTTCGTTTGTTACATTATTTTCTAAAGTATCCTATTAGTTGGCATTCATTTCGTACTAACACGCCTCCTCTTCACGGAGCCACGGGGGAATTTTGCGTCAATATCATCTATCCTTAGTTTTCTTACTCGTGCCAGTTGAATTATGTCTGGCAGTCCTGAGGCTTCTCCGTGTAACCGTACGGAAGTGTAGCAATATCAATAGACTCAATTAAGGCCATAGCGAATGGTCATGTAAAACTGCATTGGCCATCATATCCGGTACGCTTATAGAATTTGAACAAGAAATTGCATCTTCGAACTCTGAAGCTGCGAATAATCAATTAAATAAATTTACATCCCCGAACAACTAACATTTAAGTATCATAAATAGCACATATGACAAAATGATATAATGTACTGGAAATGACGGGAACCAGTACGAGGCTGGATAACACTCATTCCCGCCGCGGCCACCAAAACAACCACCACAAACAATGCAACACTAAGAGAAAAAAGGGGTGCTCAAACCTCATAAAAGACAATAGAAAAGAGGCTCCCCAAAAAAAGGAAGAGAGAGGGGAAGAAAGATTGTGAAAAACAATCATCACTGATCTAAATACGACTGTTTCACATCCTTTTCAGATTTACTTTGAAAATTGTGAAGTTTCGGCTCTCAGTAATTGTACGCGGAATCCCCGCAAAATTCCGAGAGGGCGATACCAGCATATCCGAGGGAATGTTTCCGTAACATTTTGAATACAAACGGGCAACTCATGTAGATACCGGCAGTTTGTGAACCTGCATAATAACATACTAGATTATTGCTTAGTCGAAAGGTGTCACCAGTGATCAAGACGATTCCAAGTTTGCCATAATATGAATATCGGAAATCTGTTAATGTCCAGTTTATAAAAATAAAGGGGAGTATAGCTCTCTAAAACTATGATACGACAACCTTTTTCTGCAGAATATAGATGCATAAATTGTTTCAATAACCCCAACAAAATTTGGCATAGGTTTATATGGGTAGGATAAAGAGTCATATACAACACTAAAACGGATGCCATCGGAAACACAACACTTGTAACACCTAAGCCATGGCTTCTCTTTTGGCACAGACCTTGATATGGGGCGTCCAATTCAAATTTCATTATGATAACTCCGGGGGGGGGGGGGGGGTGAAAAAACAATGTCTGGGAAACTCTGCTTATCAAATTGTCCTTGATCTTTATATTCACCGCATCCATTTTTCTTTCTCAGTGTATGAAGACGATGAAATCTCGTTTTGGCAACATTCAAAGACAGTTTATTACAGCAAGCCAATTGTACACATTCAGTGCCAATCTTCATTTGTTGACTTCTCGTAAACGGTGTATAAGGTAATTGTGTTTGGACAGTATTGTGAGTTTCCATATCATTCTTGTATATAATGAATACTAGAGGACCCAGAATGGAGCCATGAGGGACACCACAAACACATTTTGGGACCGGAACTAGTTGAATCCATTTGACATATTGGATGGAGACGGTATTGATACGTAAGCAGTACTTTTCTTCTCATACCATAATATATAGTGTTGGAGCAATAGCATGGTCAACAGTGTCAAATGCCTCGATGAATGAGGGATTAATTCCAATAGCATTTTTCGATTCTCCAGGGCACAGTGATACATCTCTATAGATTTCAGAGCCATATACGTGACCCCTGTCACGAAACCGTATTGATTCTTGCGAAGCAATCATTTATTCAGTGAGAGAACTCTTATTCGGTATACAATAAATCTTGCTATTATTTTCTTTGTTAACTAATTCAGGATCACCTGCCTTAAAAAACTAAATTTTTCATTTTCCTGATTTTGGGGGAAGAAGCCTGTTGCCCAAAGAAAGGTTAAGTATGTAAGAAACAATGGGAGCGACTGAGTGTATACTTGCTTTGAAACATCCGTGGTATTTGATCAAAGCCTGGACTTTTCCCATTTGACATTGATAATATTACTTTTGTGACTTCAGCCCTATTTGTTTCAGTTGGATACATATGTTTTGATTATTCTAAAATTTTCAGGAAATGGAAAAAGTCTTGTCCATTATTATTATCCTACCTTATTGCATGGTGGCCCATTTAATAAAATAATTATTGAATTCCTCAGTAATGTTTTTCGTATCCTCAATCGGCCCAGTTTCTGTCCATAATTTCTTTCAATTGTTTTCCTATCACACTTTTTTGTCACCATTGTTGCTAACCCCCAGTTTTTCTGATGTTACCAACATTATTCTCAAGTTGATCATGAGTACTTAAATATACTTGAACATATTTCTTGTGTTTAAGTAATTATGGTACTACGTTAATATTTGTACTATTCGGATTGCCACCATGCAATTTATGGGAGATATTTGGACTAATTTGTATTGAAAAATACATTTCGTCTGTTTGTTCATAGTATGTTCTTATCCTGGTAACTGCCTCTTGAAGTTGTTCTATTCTGTGTCATGACAGTACTACGGGAACTTTTTTCAAGGCTAAATGCGTGTGTTCAACATTATGTTATGTAGTGGTGTTGTAGGTCACTGTATGGCAAAGCCTCTAATTTCGGTAAATTTGGGCACATCTTTCAGGTAGACGTATAATAAAATATGTGAAACTAATGCTACACTCTTCCACTAGTCTTTGTTATTCGGCTTGCTATTCTCAACTTCCTTTCTACGCATGGGGGGGGGGGAGCCAGTGAAGCACTCGAAGCATTTTGATCCACTTTTGTTGGCCTGTTCAGGATAAATGTCCTGCCGTGGATTCCTTCGATTTTCTTTGTGATACAGAACGTGAGGTAGAGCGGAGGCGGTACGACGATAGGGGCTGAGGAGACCCTTGTAAGGGAAGCGCTGATGTGGCCTAATCTCTGTAGATCGAGGCGAGCGAGTGTTGACAAAACGAGATGAGAAGGGAGATTTTACCAGGAGTGGTGGAGGGAGGTGGCTTATTAGGAACTGTTTTAAGACATGAGTTAACTTTCGGTGGGAGCAGTAAACGCGCCCGACATTGTGGTTAGCAGGTAATCACACCGAGTAGCATTGCTTTTTCATTTATTCTGTTCTCAGTTTCCTAGGTTCATGGGGTTATGTGTGAGGTCATTTTGATCTGGATTGATTTGTTATTCTGCTAATTTCTCAGCCAAGAAGGGTGATTTTGCTTCATAATTTGGTTATGAGTTGCTTTCGGCGTTTCACAGCGTTATATTACCAAACAAATTGGGTTTCTGAATTATCTGTGAACTATCCCATGGACGTTCGGTTACGCAAGTGCTACCACACAACTAGTCCCAATTGTCCTAGTTACCTGTACTCTGATACTCACTCTCACTATGATAGTTTTGCCCAGAAAGCATTTTGGAATCATTGAATACGTAGACCGCCAGATGACATCACATTAGCAAATATATTTTAGGGTAAGTCCGGATCATAAGGTAAAAACACATACTTATCTGGTCCCAAGAGTTTTGGTGGGAAGGAATATCAATGTCATTCAATTTGCTTAATATGTTGAAATGGCCTTCAGATATTTTCCCTAATCAGATGGCGTGCATTTTCATTCTGATGTCCGAGTTTCGCGCACAATTCGTGCCAAATAGTCCTTCCGCTATACGTATTATCCAATAATTGTTTAAATAGAAAATAATGTGGCATATACTCCTGACGTCGGAAAATTCACTAACGTCACAAGTCATAGGAAACAACCGCAGACTTATAGCTTGCTGTCGTTGTGCATGGTGCTAATTCTTCTTCTTTCTTCGCTTGCCATTGTGTGAGAAGGTTGCACATGCAACTGTGAACTGGCTGATTAAAAATATTAATACAGCTTGGGAGACACTATTAATCGGTTCGAGGCGAATGAATTTCTCACAAAATAGGCGTAGTAATATATTAAAATGGAAAGTTTGAGACATACGTGACATAGCTGTGTCAGCGCATCATTGATGAACGTATACTTCCCGACACTTCCTATCTTGAACCAGGTGACTGACTGGGAGTCCCCATCAATTTAATTTGCATTTCCCGTACGTCATATCGGCGCACAGGTGTAATCGACGGTTGTTTTGTTCAAAAAGTATTGCATGTGCTTATTGTAGTGTTCTGTTGAAGCAGAACTTAGCAGACATGATTGATCAGACGTGATTGTAGAAATGCGGCAGTTATTTATTTAGACTTGAACCCTCGCATACCGTATTTATGATGCGAATCACTGTAGCCTTCATGTGTAACGATGCCCTATATATTAAACACGAGCACCAACGGTGCTGTAGCTCGAACAACATATTGCGAAGAGACCGATGTGGAGTTATGTGTTAAATTAGCTGTGGGGGCCAAGAAAACTTCTACTTCTAATTAAATTATCTGACCTACTCAAAACACTATGACACCCCTTCAAGAACATCCAGTATGTCGCGTTAGGGGCGTGGGTTCACCATGGCTTAATCAAATGTTTTATTGCTAAGACTGTTGGCCACGACGATCGCAAACCATAACCTATTGTGCCCTTCTAATCAGGGGCGCAACTTTTTGATTTTGTTCGGTGGGAGGGTGGGGGGGGGGGTTGAATTACTTTTGTCTGCGGGAATAATCACTCTTGTCTTAACATATTTTTTTAAAGTGCCGGTTTTCTCGGCTTGCCTCAGTAACCTTCGTGACAAGAACGAAGGGCGAGGGGGTGGCAGGGTGGGGACGTATTTTAACCGGCTCTCTTCTGGTGCCGGGAATGTCTAGGAGGGTACAGGCGTGAGTAATTGTGATGGCTTTGACTTGAAGGTTCTTTTGCCCAGCAAAATGGAAGTCTCACCTAGAAAATATGGGTTCTCCCCGCCCATACCACCCTCTAGTAACGCCTTGGTTTTACTGATTTTTTACTTTGACTGAAACATGGCCAAAGATGTCAAAGTAGTCACTAAACAATATATCCTTAAGTTAAATTGTGAGTCCGAAAGAGAATTACTCACAACGGCCTTTGTTTCATAATAGTTGTTAATAAACAATATCAAGGTATTCAAGTTTGGTTGACATCCATCAGAATTACAATTGGATGGCCAATATGGCAATTTTAGCAATGGCCTATTGTGCCCCTTTTATGACCTTTGACAATGAACTTCCCATGATTAAAACTGCTCTGCATTAATGAAAAGTTCAACTGAGTGTGGTCAACATCCATTGAACAATGACTAATGACTTAATAGGTCAAGGGTGTGCCAGTGGTCAATGAACGTTGTGTCCAATTTGATCAACATCCATTAGAGAATGACAAATCAGGGCCGAAAAGCAGTTTCAGGACCATTGCCTATTGTGCCCCTTTTAAATCCATTGACCTCGGGGACCGTCACATACTCAGCAGCTGTTCCCCAGGCCAATAATGTTTTGTCCAAGTTTAAATACTCAAGATCCAAGAGAATGATTGCTTTGGGCCATTTCACCAGATTTTGCTGTTTTAACTATAACGGCGCCATATGACGTTGATCAAAAATATATGTACAAGCTGAGAGTAGCACCACCCAAGGAACATTCTAACATGATTTCAGGAAAATCTAATGCGCTTTGTCTGTTTGTAGGGGAGATACATTTGAAATTTTGCAAACAATGGCCTATTGTGACCATTTAAGACCTTCGACATTGACAATCTGGAGGTCAAAGACAACTTCCGTCAAAGACGAGCGAACACGGGCCAAAGAAAGGCAAAAGTGAACGAGATGGATAGATAGATAGATATATAGATAGATAGATATATAGATAGATAGATAGATAGATAGATAGATAGATATATAGATAGATAGATAGATAGATTGCTCGGAGGAAACTTTTTTCGTAGTCATAACTCAAAGCGGAAAGAAACGTCGATAAAATAACCTCCCGCGCCTGCCAAACTCAACATCCCAAGCGAAAGTCAACCAACTTTCTGCTTTCCCGGGAAGTTGTAACGGGAATGAATCTTTGAAGCCATGGTTGAAAATCAATGACGTTCGTATGTACAGAATAAGTTCATGATCATGTAGTCGGTGGGTATGGTGAATGGTTAGTTAGTAGATAATTGGGCCAACGACACAACATGGCTATTTACATGAAAAACGATAACAATTGCAAATGTTATGGTTCATCAGCGATTAGTCAGGCAACGAAAAATTGCAACCTTACCACACCACTTACAAAGAAATGGCAACACCTGAGTTCGCAGACTGACGCACCTCTACGCTAATCCAATTAGCCTTTCCATGACTTCCATACCAGCACCAAGTGTTAAAACCTCATCCCCCCCCCCGCAGCGCTTGCGCCCCCTGTCCCCACCTGGAACAACAGGGAAAGATGAGAAAGACCACCACCACACCACTTCACACACTCTCATACTGACACCAAGAGTACCACAGATGCCACAAACTGCGGTAAAACCAACGCAGCTGATGATCCCCTGCTGTCCATCCCATGGGTAGAGAGCTCGTGGAAATCATGCAATCCACTCAAACTAATTGAAGACGAAAGCCCCCCCCCCAGTAAACCTACAAAAAGAGAAACGACTACGCAAGGCGGTGATGCCCAAGCAGCATATACCGAATCATGTCAAGATATGCACCCAGTCGTTTGCCATAGACCAACCTCTCACCCACAACCCTGAGTTTCGCCTGACGACTTTGCTCGATGCCTTAGCCGCCTTAGATAGAGTGACCACCAGTTCGTTTTCCCCCCCTCCCCCTCCCCTTCCTCTCCCAGAAGCAATCCTCTCGTCCTCGGTCAACTCTCGACATGCTCCGACTACCAGGCTGTGTGCTAGTCTCTGCTTATTTTCCCCCAAACCACCACCAATCAGAGCTGCATACGATGGGCCCGACGCCTGAGTCCTCCATCTGACCGATACCTAACCAATAAAGCTCGACGCAACCCTTAGGAACCATGGAACCGTGCAAAACACAGCGACTAGCAGTCGCGAGAATTGACATCCATACTAACCTCACACCACGGCCCGACCCCCATCCCTGAACCCCCACTCCTTCCCCAACCTCCATCACGAGTGCATAGTTACCCCCAATACGTCGAGACTATTACGTGAAACATGAATCTAGCGTTCTAAAGTCGAATCTCCGGAAACCACACCCTCTAGCCCTAAAGTCAAGGAACACGTTATTTAGCAGCATAACAGCACGGATTCATTTCCTGCGAACGCAATGTGTGACCTACCACACTGATCTTGTCGGTGCTTCGGCAGATGCACCCTGCCAACGCTGATCCGTGGGCCATCCACGTTCCCGTTAGATTGGACAGGTAGACTAACATCCTTGTGCGTCCGAGAAGATTACCGGCGGGAGAGGTGAACGACACATCTACACCACACGCACATTGACCCTAAAAACCAGCCTGTCCGGACCTCCTTTTCCAGAATTAGGTTCATGTAGCTTTGTCCAGAACCTTTCATGCGCTGTGCCTCCTTGTGATTGGCTGCGACGTCAGGAATCTTCCCGCGACAAACCGTCGATGTGTATAGTTCCGAAAATGGAATCTAGCATATGTAAGCAATAAAGTTCTATCATCTTAATCGTTACAATACAGTCGGATTGTAGCAATGACGTCGGATTATCTCAAGCAATGAAATCGTTCTGAGCGAAATATCCGAGTTTCTGGCACTTCCTGACCCCACAAGTAATTGGCCTGGTTAAAATGGTTTAAAAGAAGGTAATGCTATTCCACACACGTAACTGATCAAACTGACGTCCTCTCCATCCCATAACAAAATTCCTTTGGTAAATGACTACTGTGAAAAGATTTGGTGAACACTACCGAACAATTCTAACAAGGAGGAACTCTATGATTAATTAAAATGACTGACAAGGATAACCCTACACACCCTGACTGAAATAGCATCTGCATTAAGGCAGGATCTCATGGCTCCCGGTCGAGAGTCGCCGAGGATCAATTTTTGGTATTGTCATTACAAAAATCGGACGAATGCATCATTTTCCATCCATCAGGCAGAATGACCAAAGTAGTGGATTCATTACCTGTCCTAGCACCTCGCAGCTATGAACCATATATTTCTCGTAGTGTAATCTTCCAACAAGATACCGATATGTCTAAGATCTTATCCACTACTGCCAAAAAATTAACTTCAAAAATAAATTAACATGACCATTGCGTAATCGTCCATGGAATTGACCTGAAAAATGAACATACCGTCCCACTTCCACACGTAACGTGTTAACATAAAAAAATGTATGATGTGTCCTTGACTACCTCATTCATGTCTCATTAGAGGAACATGCAACCACCTGCACGAGCATACACACCCTCCTGAAAAAAAAAAAAATCGGACACTCACTCGTGAATACTAAAAGGAACATTACTCACCATGCTAACTCACCCACCAAGTACAGTAGGATAGAGACCTCACCTCCTCATCCACATTTGTTACGCGAATTTCAATAACACTCGTGTCCCGTCCCAAATCAGTCGGCGTAGCGAGATTTGTCCAGTAGGGGGGCCGTGGGTGCCAATGTCAGGAAGTGGGTGGCCAATTATGTGGGTTCAAAACCTTGACCTCGAAGCGGAGGTTAGCCGGATCTGCAAGAACCTAAGGTCGGCGAAACGGCAGTTCTCGTGTACTTTGTTGAAAAACACACCAGTTTTTTTCAACTAATTCTACATTTCGGATTTTTAGAGAAACACCTACTCAGGGCGTCAATCATAGAGGGGGGGGGGCGGGGACGGCGTCTCCCCAAATTTTGGTTGGGGGACGCAATGCAGCCCCCCCCCTCCAAATATTTGTAGCCCGACCGCTAGTTCGATGACCTGTTTCCGACAGTATCCAGCAGCAACGTGTTTAAACAATGCTTAAGACCTAATAGTTCAGTGAATTTCGCAGCTCTATTTTCCGTTTCGGCGGGACTACGCCACGGTATTCAATAAACGTACTGGTATAGTGTCAGACATATGATGTTCCGTAACAATAATTCACGAAATTTACTCTCTGTTTGTTTCTCAATTATGAATGAAAGAATTGGGGTTCATTCTTCCAACGTTTTGTCCTCTAGGGACTCAATTATTTAAATAAATAAAACCAACTAACATACAAAGCGATATCTTGATGGTAAGGGTGGAGGCGACCAGGGGGTAGGAACTACAACCTGATGGATCTGTGATTCATTTTTAATCATGGGTGCGACCACGTGTTGAAAGTTGGGTACACGGTGCACATACTATCACTATGAGGAACCACGGTCTGCGTCGAAAATGCGGCCAGGGAACGCACAGATTGCCGCTGTCCAAGAGACATGGATCAAAATCCGTGAAGAAATTATTGCCTAACTTTTCGATGGAATGCCAAAAAATGTACACTTTGTTGTTTTTGAAGGAAAGCGGTTGAGTCGACGGGGGGTAAGTCCTATCACTGGGTGGCGGGACCTTTATTTTTTTTTTTTTGTGTGTGCATCTATGGTCTATTTGCAATTGAAAATGGAGATGCAGCATCATTCATAGGTGCGATCACTTGTTGAAATTTAACGCTGTACAAAGTGCATATATTAAGGGAACACGGTGCTGGCTGGAAGCTTCTTGAAATAGCCCATCGCAGACTTCGCCAGGGTGAAGGCCACAAATTGGTGCCAAACATGGTTACAAAATCAGGTGAAGATGAGTTAATATCCAAAAATTGCCTAACTTTCCGATTAAATGTCCAAAGTGTAACTTTGTGCGAGCGCTTCGCGCACAGTTTCGGTTTTACTCTTGTTATACTTATTTGGCCACCAGTCCAATCCCAATTGGAAGTGTTCCTCCCACCGGCCCTGCGAAGGGGGGGGGGGGTGCGGCAGCACCCCCGATTTTTCTGATGCACCCTACGACCGATTTGCAGGTCATTGTTTCCCAGCACCCCTGTCGATTGTTTGGAGCTTACAGGCTGTCAGGGATCATATCTGCACGAATTTGGTATCCCCGGTTTTCGATCTGCCTGGTGCGTAAAGTTGTTATTCAGTGGTAACTTGATGTCTAAATCTCATTTTCGTATTAGATTGTTTTCATTTTTTGATGAGAAGGCCGAAATCCCAGGAAAAAAAGAAATCGCGCTGCGCGCGCGTTATCCTATCTTTTCCGTTACCGTTGATACGTACGTGGGCCCACGCGTCAAGGAATAACTTGTCAGATTCTGGCAATATGATTTTTTTGGTCATAACGTTGTCCCCCCCTCCCACTACACAATGCGCGGAATCCAACTGCAATTTTCTTAACTCTGCACCCAGTTTAGTCTACTTCCTTCTGATCCTTATTGTTCAGATTGGACGTTGCCCAGCTTGACGTGCTGTGTTCATTAGAGGATGAAAGCTATATTAACGAAAAATATGCAGGGCAAGGGGGAATTCGTGCACCTTAGTATGGAGGTTTACGTGATTGACGTATGGAACTAACGGGCCGCGAGCGGGGCGAAACATTCTGAGACAGGAATTTGGGGAAACGAAAAGTTTGAGCGGATACTAATCTGAAAAATTTGACCAAATTGTCCTTCTGACTGGCTCAATTCCTTTCAATCAAATGCCCGAAAATGACACATTTTTCCATGACAGTGATGTTGAAGCAAATGTTCAATCTGCAGCGCCTCCAACCCATTGGGAAGGGTCCTCGATGGTAAATCACTCTAAGACATGGCTATGGTAGGAATGGAACCATGAAAGAAATGTAGGATTAACATCGATCAGTTTTGGAAATTTTCCTGTCAATTTTCGTTCTTGCATACTGCCATAGTTCGCGGGAAGTGCCGCTCCTTGCAATCTGATGAGGGGGGGTGGGGGGGGTCGTGAGACTATTTTAATTGTACGGTACGCGTCAACTTATGGTGGCGCGAATTGTATGAATAAACGTAGATCAGTTTCCTCAAGAGTGTTTCTTGAGATATACATTTCAGAAATTATTGTCCATTTTGGGGATGTTGCTTACTAATTGCCATAAAACATGGGAAGTCAACCGTTTTACCGGCAATCTGGGGGGATTCATAAAGCTCAAAATTTCCTTGTACTCGACCTATACGAGCCACTGATGCTGGCCCATATGTAATGATAAACATCAATTAGTTACTTCAAGAGCATTTCTTGAAATACAAATTTTTTGAAAGTATGCCAATTTTTAGAGACGTTGCTCACTGCAACAGTGCGGGAAGGACTTTTCCCTGCAATCTGGGGGTCTATCAAAACGAAAATTTTTCCTTGTAACCTAACCGTCCACGATGGGCGGCTGGCCCGAATTGTAATTAATACACTCGATCAGGTTCCTTCAGAACTCCGATTATTTGCCGAAGACTGTGTGTTGTACAGAGGAATTCATAACATAGTGGATCACTATAACCCTCCAATAGGATCTTACTGCTTAACACCTAGTAAGCTGACAAAATGAATGGCAGATGAGCTGCAATGCTAAGTGGTCTGTTTGCGTCTTACCCATTCTAGAAATGCCAAGATTTTTTGGCTATAAGCTATACAGGACTTCCTTCTGTGAGAGACTAAGAGCCACTCTACTTGGTGTTTACCCTGACTAGTGAATCTTCTTTTTTTGGAATGATCAGGTAAACCAAATCGCTGTGCCACGGCGAATCACATCTTGCTTTTGTTATGAGAATCTCCCATCTGCCACAAGGCATCAGGAGTCCCGCCTATAAGACCTTATGCGACCGCCCTACGTGAATATTCCCCGAGTGTGTGGGACCCTCATACTGCAACTTAATTAATACCCGTGAATCTGTTCACCTCGGGCTGCCTTGAACGACTTCAAATCTAGTTCCCCCCCCCGAGGCCGTTGCCAAATGAAGAGATTTGGGATTCTGGAGCCTCTTGCAACAGGCGTCGTGTTCGAGGGCTCACAATTTATTGTCTCGCACTGACTTTACTCAAGGAGAGACATATTGTCACTTTGTTTGTCTGTCTGTCTGTCTGTCGTCGTTCCGTCCGTCCTGTACTGTCTTGCTGTCCTGTCGTAGTCCGTATGTGCGGTTCGTTATCTCCTTAACCGTGAAAATCATCAAGCTGGGGACCTTTTTGGGAGGGCGCGGTGAGATTGCCCATGTGCAATCCACTTTTCGTCCTCCGAAAGACCATACTCATTTGCATTAAATTGCATATTTAATGAATAATGGCCCGGTAGCTTGTGTACAGAAATATCTCTTGAGATCGGTAGAATGCATTGGTGATTGCCGTTCGGAGTATATAACACTATGAGAGAGTACACGAATTCATAGATCCTGGCCTGATCTATGCTAAATTAAATAGTCGTATTTGCATAATTTCTGCATATTTTAAGTATTTGTGAAGTCTGCAAGAGAGGATAGGGGGTGAGGGAGGGTACGGGAAGAACGGTAAAAAAACAGGGAGGAAGGAAAATGCAGTCAGAGGGGGGATGATGAAACGGGCTGATACGTTGGGTTGGGTATCCTAAAGAAGAGTCCACCGAAGATGGTAACAAAGTTGAGGTGCAAGTAAAAGCTCAAATAACGAACAGAGGAGCCACCTGAGGAAGAACGATGTACTCTGGTAAGCAAATTGACTAATAACCGACTTTAACCAGTCCCATTTGCATAATTTTTTGCATATTTAAAGTGGGTTGAAATTCCTCATGAAACTTTGTGGAGATGTACACCTTTGATCCCGCTGATAATTTAACAACAGTGTAAAGGTCACTTAAGGTCCTTTAAGTGTTAATAATTTCATAACTTACACAATTTTTCGAATTTTGTTAATGGCCTTAACAATTGGAATAATGCGCTAGGGGCTCGTAGAGATTTGTCCTGGTAATTTTGGGTTCAGTAATCAAACAACATCTAAACACAAGGTCAAAGGTCAAAGGTCAAAGGTCAAAGGTCAAGTTTTAAGAAAAATTTGCTTATTTTAGGAGTTACAATGCCAAAGAATAAAAACTGTCCGATTTTGGATATGTGATAGTTCTCTTTCTGCTACATAGACAAACCACTCCCGCTCGATCTGACACCTGGTCTTAAAGTTACAAGGGCCCAAATTTATTATTTTAATACCGTTTGGGCGATAGCATGGTTGGTGTGTACCCTGAGACATAATGCTTTTGGGGGGCTTGGTTGCATCACATTAGCCAAGCATTTTTCCAAATAAAAACCGTCAGTCATCAGGTTCATTCGAGGTCAAGAAACTGCCAAATTTAAACATTTTCGGCAATCATTTCTAGTGACTGTAGTGATTAAAACTGAAATTTTGGAACATCTGCATATGAGCAAGGGGTAACATTTTTCATAAAACGTTATGTCATCAAAGGTCATTCCAGGTCACGTATGGAACCACAACCTTTCAATCATAAAACTTTTACGCACAAGCTCCAAGACTGTACGCTAACCTTTTAGAATGGTGTTAGTCTTGGGTCACCCTAATCTGACCAGCATATGCTGAAATCACGATTATTATAGCAATCATCAAAACAAAATTTTTCCATTTCAGCCCCTCATGTGCAGTTTATTTCCATTCCTCCTAACTCTTATTCCCATCTGTGACAGACGAGATCATCTTTGTCAAAACCTGCCTTGAGGTTCACTTTCTGCCCGTCATAACCTCTTCTGGGCCCCGACACCTGACCATATAAAGTGTAAACCTCTCATTTGTTTATCCTCCAGGCCCCTATGCAGAATGAAGGGTGTCAGCTGTCACCTGCAGTAGCTCTGGTGTGTGAGATTGGGGGGGGGGGCTCCGTCACCTTTTATTCGACCCTCTCGGCACACACCTATAGCCTCGCTCAACACTAGCAGCGAATAAAGACTGCTATAATTTTTTCGTTCTTCCCGAGAACGTTCAAAGATTGGAATAATCTACCTGAAGCTATCTTGAACATCAACGATAGCGAAAATTCCCAAGCGGCCATCAGAGTTCATCTCTCGCATCCAATCTGATTCATTCTGTTTTTTCACGCATGCACACCCTATTCCTTACCGGCTTGTTCCACCGGGACGTTGGCCTGTATCCCCCTCAAGATCATTCCTAGAAATATGAATTCTGAAATTTATGCCAATTTTAGGGCATTGCTTACTGCCATACGGTCCTGGAATGTGGTTTCCTTCAATCTGGGGGGGGGGGGGGTGGGGGGTTCTGGAAAACACAAAAATTCTGTACCCTACGCGTCAACAACCGCGGTGGCCCGAATTGTACTGAAATAAAGATTGATCAGTTCCTTCAAGTAATTTTTCTTGAAATAAAGAATCGGCAATTCATCGACGATTTAGGGTTGTTGCAAGCTCACTGCCTTATGACCCCTGAAGTGCCGTTTCCTCCCCTTTCCTTCCTGCAATCTGGGGTTCTTAAACGCTGCAAATTTCCCCATGTTCGCTACGCGCCAACCATGGTGGCGCCCCGCTTAGATGGCTACCCTCATATATGTCCCCGCAATATTCAACACAAATCACCCCCCCCGTCATTATTACCACGACAGACAGTGACAGTAATTATTATCAAGTGATATATGAAAAGCCGACACTCCCTTCCCTTATACCCTCACTGACAGCGGTCCATATGGGGACCCTGAGTAACTTTTCCCCTTACAAGCCAGAAACCTTGCTATTACGCCCGCTGTTCACTGTTATTTTGCTTTTGCTCATGGGTCGCCCTTGCCTCGTTCTGCTAATTAACAGATTAGGGTACCATCACCGCGGGTTCATCAGGGTGTACTGTACTTCTAATCGGAATCACGCTATTCGCTATGTAAATAACTAAGAAAAAAGTATAAAAATTGCAAAAGAAAAATCTAAAAAAGAAACTGACGAAAATATAGGTTTTCCCTGTAGGGGGAGGGTGAGGTGTCTTTTGTCCATGAAAGCTCCGCACCTTCCAGTATAAAAAATTGTTCGCAGGGGCCTCCCTCCATGGCGCTGTAGTCCCAATAGAAATAAATGGGTCCGTATCTTTGATTAAAATCTCAAGGCCTATCTCTAGGTCGAGAGGGGGTCCCTGCAATGTCGTGGTCAAATCAGATCCGCAAAATTCCCGCGATTTGGCGAACGTAGTGGTGTTGCCATTGCCCTTTCCATTTCACCTTCATTACATTTACTCACTTCAATCGTATTTTAGAATGTACACAGCGTCCCAACGCTCAAACCTTGAATTGATTCCCAAGGCGATAAGTCTTTGGAGCAAACCTGTCCTAAAATAGATTTTTTTCAATCAATTTTAGGAATGCTGCCCGGTCCCATGAGGTACGGAAGTGCCATTTCCGGCGATCTAGGGGGTCTGTCGAAACGAAAAAAAAATTGCTATGACGCACGACGCGCCAACCTGCAGTGGCGCTTCGCTTGATAGGTCTAATTTCGTAGCAATTTCGTAATTTCCCCCAAAAAATATTCATATTCATAGAAATTACCGTGAATTTACAGCATAAATGCTGGAACACAACCCTTTGTTTTGATCTATGGTCCTTGTTCTAAAATTTGGAATCCGCCAAATCCTCCACATCTCTGAATATACTAAACAGAACAGTTTTCGAAAATTCTTAAATTTGGCCAAAAAGCTCATTTTTCCTTCCCCCCCTAAATAATCCACATTTTTGTAATTTTTGACTGATTGCATGGGAAAAGTCGTAATTTGTGCCTTTTTTTACATTGCTACAAAGTTGAAATCATTCACCCTCGAAATCCGCGAATTCTGAAAAATCCGTGAAAAATTTTCGTCAAAATGAGAAATTGCCCTCTAAATTCCAATTTTGATAGTCTCCACCTAATTCTGAGAACGAAGATGCGTTTTGTGACTATCCCAGTGTGTGCCAAATTGCTTTTGTTCAGTAGCCATTTTCCAAAATGGAGATTTTGCGAAAAAAAAAAACAAATCAAAATCTGACTGAAACGCAAGCGCACACACACACGCAAACACACAAACGGACACTTTCGCAGTGCACCTTATTGCTGAGGATACCCCACCCATGGGTTAACCACTCCCCAATGATACCCTCAGTGGATAGGTCCCTAATCAACCACTATGAGCACCATAGCAACAACCTTTGCTATGGCTAACCAGCAACAGTTAATCTAGGTGAATGGCAAAGTGACTACAATTTCTCATCCGGCCCTTCGGACCGATGAGATAATATAAAGGTCTAACACTACTTGAAACAGCCAGTAGCACAGCAGCTTTTCCCAGGTCAGGCTAAATTTGGTGTGTATAGCTTAAGCTTCGCAAGCTGGAATCCTTTCCTACTGAGGAACAAGATCCTGTGATTAGAATGAGGGTCACTTTTGAGAGAAAGTAAGAAAAGTTGTAATTTTGTCAATTTTGGGTTATGTATAAAACGATACCGATCCCAGGCCATGAAACGGTTGTCTCTCGTAATGCACACAGTGAGTGATAGTGATTGTGGCTCGCTATAGCACAATAAACTAACCTCACTTGGATGGATAAAGCAGCTGCTCATACTTTTGGCCCAATGGACTACTGAGAAAGAGAGCCCATATTGAAGTCAGATGAAAGGTTCACCTAATGTCAGCAGAGGCCGGAGCAGTCCTTGTGAACACGATGAGTCCACATACTGGTTGGTCTGATGAATTTGTTGTGTAGCGTTTCCCTATCGGGAGTACAAGAGCCCTGTAATTTTTATTTTAGAGCTGGGTCTATTTTTTTCGGCGGTCAAATAGGAATATATTTTGAACAGTCATACCTAACGATCCATCGGCAGTTACTTTCTGGCTGCTGGTGTTCCCCAGCTCACTCAGCTGTGATGACCTGGTGTTTCGCACTGGGGAGGGAACTGCTGTCCAAGCAGTACTGACCCCGTCCTCTGGACATTAAAAGCAGTTAGGCTGAGGGCCTACCTGCTACGCATCCACGTAGCGTGTACCCCATCCCGAAACTTCTTTTGCTTTCCATAACTACCGGAACACTAGATGGTGGTTGGAAATGCGTTTTTTTTTTTGGTTTCAATCACTTTCGCCATCCCAACTGAAGCACTTCCCACTCTCACTACTATTCATATTATAATGACAAGGTTGTTTGCTGCTAGGTCAACATTTAAGAGATCCATTTAAAGTCCCACAAATCGAAAACCATTCTGACTTCTGGCGGGTACTTTAGATTATCAGGCTGCACCAATGGAGAGAGGGGGGGGGGGGTTCCGGCTTCAAAAAAACCCCTCCCCTTTTCAGCCTGATATAACATTTTTCAGTTCAGCCCTTCTTGTGAATAAGTCCGGTGAAATAATGGTCGAGACGTGATCATATTTTCATCTGTTTAGAGTATTCCTTTCAGTATTTTTTTTGCAATACGACAACCGGTAGGCCCTTGTGGTGTCGACCTCCATAGAACGTTCTTTTTTATTGATGCAAGCATAATTGTGTGAATCGTCTTGATGATTTCGTAGAATCTTGTCAACCAAACTCACGATAAAATGTTCCCAATTTACCCATATTGTCCTATAGAGCATCTGTATCCTACAGCTCCCTGGGCCCTAAGACTGGCCCTGGACACACGCCGGTCGGCGTGACTTTGCGCTCTGCGCCTCGTGGATGTGCGCTCGCGCCCTAGGTATCGGTCTTATCTGCATTCGATTCTCATCCCCCTCCCCCCCCTTTGGGAATAATCTGGATCCGCGCCTGACGACTGCTGGATCGCTCACTTGCTCGGTAGGTCAGCTATGGTTGTCGAAGTGTTACATATGCCAGCTATGGCAATGAATCATCTTTCAAGTAAACACCAAAGACCAACAAGAGCACAACTACGCGTAGTGATTCATTGCCTATTCATTAGTAATCTCCACTTAGGTAAGAAAAGGAAAACTTTCAATATCACATAAATCTGATTATTTATTCTGAGCAGGCAAGTCAGCAGAATAATAACTTACCACACTCTTAATGCATGTGTAAATGTCATTGGACCTAGAGGTAAAAAACATATCAGGTTTGTTTTTTTTAAATTGCTTTTCAATACCATTTAGTGGTTTTATTGGTATTAACCGGATATTTTAGGGATCCCTGAACACTAAAGCATGCCAAAACCTCGGAAGAAACTGAGGAGCGAGGAAATCTAGAGTTCCACTAATCTTGCATATGTTTGTACATATTTGTAACCGACATCAAACATTTTATCGAGAGCCTGAGAGGATCATGTACCATAGGGAACCAGGATTCGCCTGCGGGAGAGGGAGTGGGGGGAGGGGGCAAGTTTGCCCGACAACGCAGCACTCCCCCTTCTCATTTTTCTCTTTTCATCAAGAGTTTGATTTGAGAAATTCCTTGAAAATTTCACATGTAACATACCCGACAGCACTTGGTCGGTGGGGGGGATTGCTTCATTGATGCTCCCCCCTCTGTCTAGGTTCATGCTACCCTCTCCACTTTAGCACCGGAAGTTGTACCATAAGGTTGCTGGGTAACAAATGACCAATCTTGTTAACAAGGGTACCATAGTTTAAGAGAAGTGAGTGGGCTATACCGCTGTAGTGCTGATGAATCATAAACTTGGAATGGACTTATTAGAGCAGGTCAAGGATATTTGGTGTCCCTTTGACTAACATGTGATAGCCCAAAAACACAGAAGACGGCAACTGGGACACTTCAGGGACCTAGTGAAGGTTTATTGAATGGTCTACAGACTTGTCAATTACTGCATGTACACTTCTTGGTCTGACAACGGTGTGTACATGGAGAGTTGGTTCAAACGTATTCGCGCATACGAAAAGAAATTCCCTTTAATACGCTGCTCCTCCAAATTGTTTTTCAGTGCCGAGAAGTCAATGTCGACATGAATTCATCAGCTTCTTTATTCCGTTTCACCCTTTTAAAGAAGTGACAACTGGAGCGTGTGATAGAAAGTGGGTTTTAGTCATCAGTGGCGATTGACTTATTGCTTTGTTGCATTGAGACGAGTCTGGCGTCACGAAGATTTGACCCTGAAGGTCACAAGGTCACAGGTCAAATTGAGTCTAATAACCTGTGATCTTCGGTCAGTTTTCGTGACAACTAGACTGCGCCTTATTGCAACAAACCAATAAGGTAATTACACTGACATACTAAAAAATTACTATCCCACGGCCCCCCCCCCCCCCCCCCTATCTCCCATCTATGTCCTCGGTAAGAGGTGAAACAGCCTCTGAACACAGATAAAATTTCAATCTTTATATATCTTCCTCTCCAACGAACATTCCAGGGGTTGGAAAAGTTTTGTTTGCTTGTTCTCCTGACCTTCTCACCTCATCTGACCTAATAAACCTGTTGTGACCTTCTGGGTCAGTTCTTCGTAACAACCAGACTCGTCGAGTTGCACGCACCCAATAACTTCAATTACACCGACATAATGACACACTCCTATCACAGCCAATTATGTCCTCTGGAAGGGTGAAACGGCTTGAAACATGATAAAAGTTCCATGTTCCTACATTGGCACCAGTGCGTATGTTGTTTCTGGCATGAGAGATGACTGGTGCGAAACTAGCTCAGCGGAGCGCCACCATTTGTTGCGCGGAGCGAACCAGCAAATTCTTAGGATTTCCAGACCCTTCAATGGCCGAAAAGCACTTGTCGGGTGTTTTTGGAAACTGCAATTTAACCAGCCGTTAAATATGTATTGCATTTCTGCATTTCCCATTTGATAAGAAGAAAAATCATCTATAAAACTGTTAATACACATCCGATGAGTCGCGATGATACTGAATCATATTTACTAATTCATCCTCTCCACATTCCTTCCATCTGCCCGAATTCCATACTAGCCTTCATATCGCAAGTTAAGATTTGTCCACATCCCATCCATGAATAAAGGCCTACAATGTCCCAAACTTGTCCGTATTTGAAATCATAGTACAAACCGCCGGATTTGCAAAAACTGTGACAATCGTTTTCAATATCTTGGACGGCATTTTGTTAAATATTAGGAGGGGGGAAATATGTGATCATTAAATATATAAATTTAGCGCCACCCCCGGTTGGCGCGTAGCATTCAAGATATGTTTCGGTCAGCATACCCCCTGTGCCGAAGGTGGACTGTGTGGTACTCCCAGCCTTATGCATGAGCAACAGCACTGAGAGTGACAATAACTTTCCGAAAAATGATCAATGTTTATTCCTTACAATTCTTTATTGTGGCCCATCGTCTCTACCATACCTCTAATTTTAGAGCTATAATTCCGCGCCCATAGACCTTTCCCATTGGGTTAGAGTTGCTCGCATCTTGGAAATGTTGCTCGAACATCACTGTGTGGTAAATGTGTGCATTTCCCTGCCCTTTGATTACAAACATCGAGCCAGCATGAAATTTTGTAATTTTCAGATTTGTTTCAGTTCAATTTTTTTTCTAATTATATTTTCCCAGAATGTTTTGTCTCGCCTCCTCGCCTATTAGTGCCAAACGTCAGATCACGACCTCCATAATACTGTGCACGTCCCCCTGCCCTGTTGTTTTTTTCGTTGCACATAGCTTTCTTCAAGAAGCAAGCATCGTTAGGATTTATGTTAAACAATAAGGATAAAGTAGACTGAATTAAGCCATTGGTCATGTGCAGTGCTGAAAATGCCAGTTTGATTCCCACATTGGTGGGGTGGGGGCGACATGAATCGTGTCCCAAACCATTCTCCTTGTTGCATTTCCATGTTCACCGTACTTTTATATGAAACGTAATGGAGGTAAGCCTAATTGCCAAAATCATGACGAAGTCAGTGTGCATGGCTACTGTATTATTTCTGTAACAGAACGAGTGAAAACAGCGCGCGCAGCGTGAAATTCTTTTCATTTGGGCCTCCCAACAGAAAATTTAATAAAGCAATCTTATTAGAAATAAGTGTGAGTTCTTCTTGTTGTTATGGCCCTATGTCCTTCGTTGCTACCCCCATTTAATTTATTTTGGGAGCTCATGCCGTATCATTGGGGGAATGCATGCCTGGATAATGGGGGGGGGGGGGGTGATCACATAGGCCATCCCCCCACATCAAATTTGGGGATGTATTCCCCTTCCCCCCACCGATCCTCCACCCCCTCGATCTACGCCTATGATTGGCACTGAAACATTTCAGAGGATTAGCGTAATGGAAGTTCCAATCCTCTGTGTGGCTATCACTGGACCAACTTTTCCATGCACCCACACACTATCGGCTGGTATGGACATTGACAAATCATTAACTTTGTCCATATTGTTCTCATCCTGGAGTGTGGACCAAGCTCTTGCTAATACTTCGAACAGTGTATTGTGATTGCTCATTACACCAGATGAAACCCCTACCAGCTCGGGAAAGTATAGGGATATAAGGCACAAGTATTCATTGCATGTAGTTATAATACCAAAGAGGGGACGTGTTAACTTGAAGGTAAACTTGAGCAGCAACACTAGGACTTGCACACGCAACGGTCCGCCTCTCCGTTTACTCACGTAATTCCGAAAAAGTACTGTCCGGTTGCCCATTGAACAGTCATAACATACGAGTCGGGGTGGGCAGGTACCTGCCTTTGTAAAGCGAAAGCACTGAGAACCGCGAGGAATGCGAGATAAGATGAAAAATCATCGGAAGCATGGTATTTCTATTGAGGGCTCGAATTGATGAGCAGTCAGTCGAATGACCGAAAATAGTTGGAAAAGTATGATCGAACGATTCGATCGTGTCCCCCTGAAAAGAAAGTTGTTCGTCCTGACCGTACAACTAAGCGGGTTCTGACTTTTAATGATGGTGGACACTGCGGCAGGTCCCTGCGAACGATTTCATATTGAGCTTCATGACCAAAGACACCTCCCCCTACCCCCTACACAAAAACACATTTTCGTATTCCTTTCAGCTTTTTTTCTTTTGCAATTTTTTAATACTTTTTTTTTAGTTTCATAGCGAATCGCGTGATTTCGAGGGTATAGGGGAAGGGGAGTGTCCATCGACCCTTTGAAAATTTGGCCTGTTTCGAAGATGCAAAATTGTTTTTATACTAGCTCCCTGAGCTGGAAAGTCCTGCTTTTAATAATATCACGTGGAAATAATTACTGTCACTGGTCTTTAAGTTGGTAAGATCAGGGGCGGCGAATCTGTGTGATATTGGGGGGCATCTGAGGGTCGCACCATCTGAGCAGCAGAGAGCCACCGGGTTGGCGCGGAGCCAAGACCCCCCAGATTTGCAGGAAACGTCACTTCTGGGGTCATATGGCAGTAGCAACATCCCTAAAATTGTCAATAAATTCCCGATTTTTTTATTTCAAGACAACATTCTGGAAGGAACTGCTCAATGTGTATTCCGTACAATCGGGACTGTTTTACAGACCCCCAGATTGAAGGAAACGGCAATTCCTGGACCGTATGGCTAAGCAAAGTCCAAAATTGGCGATAAATTTCAGAATGCCTCTTATAGAAACGGTCTTGAAGGAAATGATCGATGGGATCCTTAACATTCGGGGCCAGCGCACCATCAGTGGACGAACCGAGTAGGGTTACAGGGGAAAATTTTCGTTTACAGACCTAAGATTGCAGGAGGGAAAGGCACTTCCGCGTGTATGGCAGTAAGCAACGTCTCTAAAAATTGGCAATAATTTTAAGAAATTTGTATTTCGAGGAACGTTCTTGAAGGCACTATGATGTTTATTCTTACATTTGGGCCCAGCATCCGTGGTCTGTATAGGTACAAGGACATTGTGAGCTTACGACTCCCCCAGAGAGTGCCGGAACGTAATTCCCATGTCTCATTTTGCAGCAGTAAGCCACATCCCCAAAATTGACAATAAATTTTGAAAATGTATATATCAGAAACACTCTTGAAGGCACTGATACATTTGATTCATCAGCTCCAATGCGCGCCACCATCGTTTGAAGGTACCGTCCGTACACAGAAAATGTTATCGAACTCGATCGTGTCCCCTGGAAAGAAAGTGCTTCGTAACTGCACGACCTAAGCGGGCCCGACTTCTGACTTGAATGATGCTGACCTGCGGCAGGCCCTCTGCGACGATCCCCCCCCCCCCCAGATTGCAAGGAGCGGTACTTCCCCGACTATGGCGTAGTAATCACGGAATTGATAGTAAATTCCGAAAACTGCTCGATGTTAATCCTTACATTTCTCACGTGGTTCTCTTTTACCATAGCCATGGCTTGGAGATATTCCATCGAGGACCCTTTAATTGGGTTGGAGGCTGCCGCGATTTGAACATTTGTTGAAAATTTCACTGTCATGGAAAATGGGTGCCATTGGAGGGCATTGATTTGAAAGGGAGTTGAGCAGTCAGAGGATGGTCTATTTTCAGATAGTTTCCGCCTCACATTTTTCCAAATTCTCATTGTCTCAAAATTGTTTCGCCACGCCGCGCCGTAAGTTCCATAACCGTCAATCACGTAAACCTCCATACTAATGGGCACATCCCCTGTTCCTTGTTTTCGTTACATAAGTTTCCATCTTCTATAAAAACAGCATGTCAGGCGGGCAAAGCCAATCTGAACACTAAGATCAGACGTAGTAGAACTAAACTGTGTGCAGTTGTTAAGAACATGGCAGTGGATTCCGCGTTATTGTTGTAGTGGAAGGGAGGGCGGTGGGGGGGGGGGGGGTTGGGGGGGCACATGAATCAAGTCCTAAACCAAAATTTCCTCGTGGCCTACTTATATGTTAACCACACTTGAAAGGTGACACGTTGGACAGAAATCACATTTGCCAGATATGACCAGTATTGTACACGTGGGCCCACTGTATTAATATATGAACGGAAAAGCATATGATTACAGCGCGCGCAGTGAGATTTTTTTTTTGCATTCGGCCTTCTCAACAAAAAATTGAAACCATCCAATAGAAAAAAAGGGAATATGAGTAGAAATTTTGGTGTGCCGTCCTGTTCATATGATTATAGGATTTTTCGCAGTCCGGCAAAATAGTGGGGGGGGGATTGATATTATGTCCCCCCCACCAAGACATATGGGGGCCATTCCCCCCCCCCCGTACCCTCGAGCTCGCAGCGCCCAATTTTGAAAAACAACGTACGCAGCCAGATGATCGAAAAACCGGGATACCAAATTTCGTGAAAAATTGTATCCATGACAGCATGTTAAGCTAACCAATAGAATGAGGGTGCTGGACACAATGACCGAATCGGTAGAGTGCTGCAGCACCCCTAGCACACCCCCCCTTTCGCCCCCCCCCCCCCTTCCTCTCTTAGCAGGGGCCTGCACTGCGGGGCAACACAAAACTGACTTCGGAGATGCCTTGGGTGAAGACAGAATGCCTTCCGATTGAGCCAAGTTGGAGGACTTCCTCTCTGAGGATTTCGATCGAACCTTTTACTGACGGTTAATGAGAGAAAGCCTTAGACACCAGGCTGACCCTGTGACGTTTCCTCCTCGACCTAGAGATGTTAAATAAAAAGCTATTTTTCGTGTCGACAACGTTTGGCAGAACGCCCATTCGGCGGTCATTTCTGTCGAATACATTTATCACCTGAAAATGAGATACCATGAGCAAGAAGCAATGAAGCTATGAGCATCCTGCCTGATGGAATTCGTGTATGCGTTCTAGGAATTGTCAAAATGCCCTTGAAATTTTCATTAGGAGATATTTGCTCGCTACGTCCTTCACTCTATCGCAGTTCAATCAAAGGGTTTCTGCAGAATAATTATTTTTAGTCGTTCCTAGATGATTATGGGACCCGACCAGTTCGAGAAATATGGACATCATGCATCAGGTTATTCCCTTTACCCGGAACCCTTCACCTAAACTGGCCTATAGAGAGATCCTTGTAACATCGAATGAATGTCGGGCTGGTTTTGAGGCCCCAGCTCCCTCTGTTCTTCACCTTCGTGATAAGAAAACGATCCACATACTTTTATACTACGCGTGTTATAGGCATGCCCTGTAATTGATTCAACCGCAGAAGGTCCGTGTCATGGTATAACCCGTGATCGTCCGTCAGGACTACCGAGTATAGGACTATCGAGTCTGAAGTATACAGCGGAGACCAGCCTCCGATAATGTTCATCTCTTGGAACTGTCCGAACTCTATAAAAGCAACTGAATGCCTGTCACGGAACGAAAAGAATCTGGACGTGAAGCGGAAGGAAATGCCCCGTGATAAGCAGTCCAAGCTAAACAGGATGAGCCCACATGCAGCCAGGTAACAAGAAACACTTTTCAATGGCAGAAACGGAGGAAACTTCCCCCAAAGAGAGAAATCTACCATTGACTATGATTGTGGGTGTGTGCGTGGGCGTTGTGTGTGCGTGTTGTACTCCTATGGGTGTGTGTGCGTGTGTGTTATGTGGGGTGGTGTGTGTGTGACACGTGTCCGCACGCTCTCTAATGAACGCCAAACAGGTATTAGTTCCCACTGGGCACGGGGTTGCTGTTGCTCATATGGCGAGGGTGTACCCTACTGTTTTGGTGTAAGGTCAAGGTCATTACAGGTCACCATAGGGCAATTCCTCTATAATCTTGGCAACGAAACATTTAAGAAGGATGTTGTAATGGCAAGTTTCGTTCGTTAGGCATGAATACATCTGCGTGAACTGTGCTTCATTTGACATGTCGTGACTTCGGGGTAATTTTTTTGTGACGGCCAGACTCGCCCTGTTGCAAAAAACGATAAGTCAATTAGACGAACTCAAACACTCATCACCCCACATTACATCTAACACATCCAAGCTATGTACTCGAAACGGGTTAATTATTTTTTAAAACAGCCTCTGAACACGATTACGTGTCAAATTCCTTATATATCTTCGCAAAAAGACTTTTAGGGGGTTGGTTATAATGGGAATTGTGTTCGTCTGTGCAAACTAAATTGGTGACGACTTTGAATTCCTTTGACCTCAATGACCAGAGGACCTGTGATTTCTGGGTCAGTTCCTCGTAATGACCGGACTCGCTCGTGTTTGCAACAAACCAAGGAGTCAAGTACACTGACTGACTGAAACTTCCACACTCCATCTCCAGTTATGTCCTGTGAAAGAGTGAAAACCGCTTTAAGCATGATAAAATTCAAGTTCGACATTGACTTCGGCACTGAAACCATTCAGAGGAATAGCATGAAGGAGTTCTGTTCGTCTGTGTGGTTTACACGAGACCAGCCATTCATGTACCCACTCCAATAGTGGCTTGGTATTGTACGTCACCATGACAAGGATTAATTTTTTCCATATTGTTTTCAATCTCGAGTGAACCAAGCCTTTGAATCACTACATATAATATCCAAGAGTATTGTGATTGCTTGTTACCAGATAAGCAGAAAGAAGAAACCCCCACCCACTTCGGTTAAAGTCGGGATTATAGGCACAGGTAAGTATTTGCATACAGTTATGACCATGAAAGGGACGTGTATTGCTATCTCAATCTGACAGACAATTAGAGTGTTGGTGGTGGTAATAGTTGATTATTCTGGGACTTCCCGCTTGGAAACAAATATCCGCTTTTAGGTGATCTTGGAATTCTCCTTTTGACTAAGCAAGTAACATGAGGCAAGGATCACTACGCATAGTTGCGTTCTGGTTATTTCTTTCTCTCTTCTCTTTTGAGCAATGGATTAGTTGAATGGCCATCTAGAACACCTTGGAGTTTTTACACACGCCTCTTGAGATTGGGCGCGCATGGCAGTAAGTGAAGACTGTCATCGCTGAAAGGCTGAATTGACAGGTGAGTCAACAGGGCAACAGGTACCATTCTAAAGTATTTTGTTCCGTGAGCGTGGGATTATTAACAATGTTGATACTCACAAATAGGCAAACCAAGCGATCATAGTTTTGTAGCGCAACACCCTCGAATGTCCAAGACGAAATTACAATATGTGTTGAATAGTTCAAGATCAGGATGAGGGGTAGAAGGGAGAAGGTGTGGATGACTGTCAATCATCCAAGTTCCATAGCTTGCGGATGAGGCCGCACAGGATGAGAAAGTGAAATAAAGGCCGGTTAGCTTTCCATTTTTCTTACATAATCCAAGGGTGAAGAATAGATTTTACTCAATAGTTGTTTTCGTTGAAATTTCATGGAAGTTGTACAGTAAATGTGAATCGAAAACGTGTGTGGCAATCACGGATCAACGGTTGTCCAAATGATCCTGTTTTGGCAGGTTTGGTCATATCAAAGGACTCCTAGGTCGAAAGTTGAAAGTGGCAGAAAGGCTGAGTGGTCCACGCATTATAAAGGCGAGGGCTCAGGGCTATGTTAAGCCCTCGATACCTACAAAAAACCCCGAAGGTACGGCTATTAGACCATCATTATGACCGAACATCATCATGTGCATCGAAATTTGTAGGAGAAGCTTTTGGCGTGATTTCACATGATGGCTCTAGGGCCCAAGTGTGGACCGTTGACCAAAATTTCCTGAACACCCGAGGAACGGCTTATTAGACCACCATTATACCTGAACACACACTGTGCATCAATTCGTAGGAGAGAAGCATTTTCGCGTGATTCACACAGGATGGGCCCTAGGCCCACATTGGGCCTTGAGCAAAGAATTCCCGAACACCCCCTAATGGCCCACTACCCAAGGACTCATTCTGTGACTTCAAAGGAAATCAATTAAAGCTTGTACGAGGAGATTCCATTTCAAGCACATTGTGTGTAATTGTCATAAATGGGCCCTAATGCCCAAGTGGGACCTTGGACCAAAAATTCTGACACCCCGAAGGTACGGCTAATTACCCTCATAAGACTGAACACAAGCACTGTGCATCAAAATCTGTAGAGGGAAGCATTTTGCGTGATTTCCACCAGATTGGACCCTAGGGCCCAAGTGGGACCAACCAAAATATCCTGAACAACAACCCCGAAGGTACGGCTATTAGACCATCATTATGACCGAACATCAGCACTGTGCATTCAAATTCGTAGGAGAAGAAGCACGTTGCGTGATTTCACATGATGGTCCCTAGGGCCCTAAGTGGGACCTTGGACCACAATTTCTGGAACCAAGCAACCCCCGAGGTTTACCCAAATGGCTATTGACCATCATATGAACCGAACCTGCAGCACTGTGGCATAAAATTTGTAGGAGAATCATTTTGCTGATTTCACCTGATGGGCCCTATGGCCCAGTGGACGGTGGACCAAAATTTCCTGAACACCCCGAAGGTACGGCTATTAACCCATCATTATGACCGAACTCAGCAACTGTGCATCAAAATTCGGTAAGAGAGCCTTTTGCGATGATTCACATGATGGGCCTAGGGCCCACACAGTGCCTTGAGCCAAAAATTCCCGAACACGCCCCCCCCGATGGCCCACTACCCAAGGACATTACTGTATTTTTGAAGGAAATCATTGAAGCTTTAAGAGGAGATTCATTGCATGCACCATTGTGTGTATTTCATAAAAGGCCCTAGGGCCCAAGTGGGACCTTGGACCAAAATTTCCTGAACACCCCGAATGTATGGCTATTAGACTCATCATTATGACAAACATCAGCACTGTGGATCAAAATGTGTAGGAGGCGAAGCTTTTGCATGATTTTCAACATGAATGGGCCCTAGGGCCCAGTGGGACCGTGGACCAAAATTTCATGAACCCCCGAAGGTAGGGCTATTATACCATCATTATGAACGAACATCAGCAGTGTGCCTCAAATTTGTAGGAGAAGCATTTGCAGTGAATTTCACATGAGGCCCCTAGGCCCAAGTGGGACCTTGGACCAAATTTCCCTGAACACCCCGAAGGGACTGCTATTTTAGACCACATTATGATGAACATCAGCACTTTCCATCAAAATTTGTAGGAGAAGCATGTTTTGCATGATTTCACATTTATGGGCCCTAGGCCCACAATGGGCCTTGGGCCCACAATGGGCCTTGGGCACGCAAATTCCTGAACACCCCCGATGTGCCCCTTCACTGGCCATCATTGTGACCAGTTTCACCATGATCCATCAAACCGTCGAGGAGTAGCAATTTTAATCAATTGTTGACAGATAATATGATAGATAGATAGATTAATAGATAGATATATCGATAGACATAGAGAGATAGATAGATAGAGATAAACATGCAGGATCACAATTGCTCACCCAGCCATGATGGGTGAGCTAACAGGACGCACGCCCCCATGTGTCTCGCCTGGTTGCGCGATAGTGTTTCTTCTCTAGTCACCATGCAAACAATACAAGGCATAATCCATTTGTGCTTTAAAGATTTGTGTATTACCATTTAACATAAACAGCCTACTAATCAGTGACCAATTTCAAATTCGTAAAGACGGATTATGGACAATGACAACTAACAGAAGTTTTGTGGAAATGTGACTGATATTGCCCTATTACGCAAATTGACACAATATTCAACTTCATTGACCCCCTTTTCTCACTTCAATTCTCAGAACCAATGGTGGAGGTGTACGACATTTTACATTTTATGGGATCCAACAACTTGAATTTGCATGAATGGAGCGATTTAGTAACACACTGTATAAAACCCCCATTGACTCGATTCAAATATTTGTTTTTTTTTTTTGGGGGGGGTGTGGGTGGTTCATGAGAAATCCCGACGACTTTAAAATTACGCATCCATTATGCAAAAGTAACATGTTGAATGACCCTCCAGTGACCCTGCATACCATAATAATAAAAAGTTCAGAACTCAAGGTAAACCATACCCCACCAGTGTTCATGAAAATCCAAGCAACTTCAAGATTTTACATGAATTATGCGAAAATAGGTCAGTGAATGACCTACACTGACCCCAAATCTTTATTAAAACGTTTTGGGACTGAAGGTACATATCCACCAACTCCGTGGGAAATGCGAGAAACTTTAAAAATTTCGCATTAAATTTATGCAAATTAGACGACTAAATGAGCATATTTTACACTGAAAAGCTAACAGTCATCTACCACATATCCTGCATCTATGTGCCAAACCAGTCACATAGCACCTTACGGGGTAATCCGGAATCTCGCTAACGAGCAGAAAACAATTAATTAGTGACTTTTTACCCAAAAATGACTAATCAGATCGTGTTCACCCAAACCCGATACATGCATACAGATTTCATCGAAATCGGTCTTGCCGTTTCGAGGAACATCCTGCTAAAGAGGAAGTGGGACACACTACATACACCACGCACACCCACTTACACAACACCAAAACCAACACACAAACACGACAAAGTGATCGTTAATTTTCTCCTGAACTCTGTTCAGGCAGGACAAAAAATGTCAGTCAAAACGTTCACCGCTTTGATAAGTTCATCGGTAAAACTTTGGGTTAAACCCGTCATATGGTTAGCAGATGGAGAGGGGACTTGATGAAAATTTGAGTGTAGTGATTTACTTTGATACCCCGTGCGCGGGACTAGTACGGGATAGTCAGAGCAATTCGAGTTATTCCTATTCGGAGAAAGGACACGATTCACAATTAGAAGTAATACACTTAGAGAAAAAGTGCATTGATTCAATTAAACATTGAGGCTTTGCTGTGTTTATGTGTTTTTGTTGTTTATCAAAGAGAGGAATCTCCACAGTGAAGGCCAACCTTAAGATGTCAGTTCATTGTGGGTTATGATTTTGATGGTTGGTGACGAGAATGACCCTCTATAAGTCAAGGTCTACCCTGATTCAAGCCAGTGAAATCGCGGATGAATCGCGTAGATTAAAAAACAATGCATAAGTTGGTCGTTTGACCCCAAATAATTACTGTGCTGCCTGGGCTGGGCCTACAGCTAGGGAGACGAGGGGAATTTTCGTTGAAGAATTTGTAGGCCTAATTTCATCCTGACTATACCAACAAAAAAAACCGTCATAGGCCGTCTATCTGGAGCATTTTCCACAACATCGAAGCTAGGCCCTATCAACATCGCGGATATGTAACGATTTTACGCAGCAGAGAAGACTAACTGACGCGATATGGTCTACATTTGGGTATGCAAAATTGCACATTGGTGACAAAAAAAAAAACAACTGTTTCTGAAAATGTCCCCCCCCGTTTTTTTTTGATCTACATTTAAAGTTTTTCCTCCCAACTTACATACATAATTCACATGGTATTTATTATTTACTGAACCAGTCACAACCCACCCTGTTAAGTTAAGCACAGTAAATTTGGACCAGTTTAGTTTGGTCTTACTGTAGTTCAATGTGTGCCGCCATGAAGCTGGTAACCGGAAAATTGTCATTTTCCAAGTAATAGGAGCAGTGGTCCACTATATTTCATCACAGGCACGTATCCATTTCTTGTATGGGTTTTGATTCCTAGTTGCGCGTACCCCAGGGCAAGACCTGACCTGAGTAATGGTGTGTGACAACAAATTTTGAGGGCATTTGCAAATTTCTCAAAGTTAACCGGTACTGTATTTCACGAGTGGAGGGTCATACACGTGCAGGACAGAAGCACATGCACACACATGACTATGGGTGCATAATTCCTGGCCTAAGACAAAGGAATGAACCACAAATATATATAACACGATATCGTGATTAGCATCAAGTTGTATTGATAAAAAATACTTTATTTGTTCACAACGCATCTTCAAGATTCAAACGGCACTTTACCGACTCCTCTGTATCACTATCAGAAAGCTGACCGAGTGTACCCGATAAGGTGCAATAAGCTATTGCAAAGTTCCCATGTGACATCACAGGGGGAACCGCCGGATCCCCTATAATAACCAAATCAATGTGAACATGGGATTTTGGAAAGCTTATATATACCAAACAATTATAATGGGATCTGAATAGAACCTACAAAATGCGGGTCAAAGATATTGAAGCAGCATTTCAATGATTTCTATGTAGGGAACTTTCGTCATTTTCCTATTATGATGGCGGCAAAATAACATTTACTGTGTAGGGTCCATGAGGCACCTATGCCACTGTCCCCCCTCCCGTACCATTGTTCCTTTCCTCCCCCCCCCCTCGTGATGTCATAGTTTTTTTCAATTTCTCAGAGGTAAATTGAAGTATCAAACAGGGCCACATGCAACATTGCTGGGAGACTCCAGATGTGGGGTGTGAGGTTTTGAAAATTGTCATCCATTCAATCAGGAATACATGACAGTAACCCATGATTTACCTCCCCTGTGCTCGAGGAAAAATGAAAACAGCGATGCTATAGAGGTGGGGCAGGAGATTATATATCAAAGTTATTGGTCAATTACAGAGAACAAAAGAAAGTGAAAGCAATATTGAGCAGCATGGATGGACACCAATTGGTTACGGAAGAAGTACTTAGTTGTGAAACCAGTTTCATAGTTAAAATAGTGTCAGTTTGAAGACTTCCTGGGAAAAACATATCGAATTACCTTACTCAATAGTGACTTTTGTGCCCAAAATATAAAGGTTGTGTTCACCCAACCCCCGATGCTACCCTGAATATTTTGTCACAATTGATCACCGTTTGAAAGATATCTGCTAACGAGGAGGACAACACACACAACACACACCACACAAAACACACACCACACAAGCCATAGTGACCTAAACCTCCTGAATTTTCATTTCAGGCGAGGACAAAAAATGCAAGTGCATGGGGGGGGGGATTAGGAGGTAGGTGCTTTCAGGGTGACAAGACCCCACACTCCTTTTTCACCATTCCCCCCCCCCTTCCTCACCCCCTCCCTTCTTGGTCACAGGATGGAAATAAGAAGACATTGCCAACCCTCAGTTCAAAATACTGATGCTCAGGAAATAGCTGCCAATTAACAGAGATTCAAATCTTGCTTTCGGCCAAAAACTGTATTCTGGCAAGAGCAACGTATGTAATTACCTGATGGCACCCTGGGGAAGCTAGGTAGAGAGAAAAAACATTCTGGCAAGCCTCGGGAGAATGGAACAGAGGCCTCAACTTGGCCGACGGACATAATAAATGAATAGTGCCAAGCACGAACCAGAATGGTCCTTGAAACAAACATTTGCAGCGAGGTCACAAACAACCGGAATGTTGTCATAGTCTACAATGCAGCAACATGAGAAGGTTCATTCCCCTCGAGAAAGTAGGATAATCTACTATGTGACTAAGTACAATACAGTAAATGAAGATGAAAGAAAGAGTTAGAAAAAAATTAGGGAAGAACATTCACTTCCTGTTTTTACAAAGTTCCAAATTGACGACAGGGGTATAACGAAAATAAATATGTAAAACTTCAGAAGTTCTGTGTCTACCTCACAGAGTAATGTCAAACCCACTCCACTCTACAGCAGTTGTTCCTAACCAGGGGGATATATTCCCCAAGGGGGGAAAACTTTCAAGATTTCGAGGAGAAAAAAATGTATACAAAGGTAATCCTAGCAATAATCAATAATCATAGCAATTTCAAACCCTTTCTCGAATTTCCCCACCTATCAACCTTCAATCATAATGTATTTCATAAGGGGAACGACTTCAAGCAAAAGGCAAAGAGATATAGGGGAGGAAAGTTGGGACCCATGTTCTACAGCAATCCTCTCCAAGACCAATATTTTCAAAGTGAACCTGATGTGTAAATACTACATCTTTTATAATGCAGGATTCATGATTTCTCAATTCCATGCAATGACATGCACAAACTTTGAAGACTCTCAACTCCTCATTCATAGAGGTCACATAATGTCAGGTTCGGACTGATACATTCGTTCTTATAGGGCTGATATATTAGCCTTCTCAAAATTATCAAGAAGGTCAATTGAATTACACTGTAGATAATGTAGGTTAGCAGGGAAATACCTCAATTGAAATGAAAAAGAAATCTGTCGTTAGAATTTCACTAGCACTTACTACTGCGAAGAAGATAGGATGAAAGAATGATATGAAGGTATTTGAATTCACGGTGGAATCCAAGCACCACAACAGACATTGTATTCGAGAAATCGATGATCAGTCAGCAATATGGATAGATGCAATGTATGCCAAGCTACAAGATATCCTATACTGTAGCAAAAATTTCCATTTGGCAACCTTGTGGCAACCTTGATATTACTGATCAGGAAGTTCATCCATCCACTGTCATCTGAGCGTCTACCTCAGGGGAATGTTCAAAGAAAGCCTGCAAAAAGTGAGAACAGAATGAAATAATGTAAATTATCGGGCTTGTGTGATCAATTCTCCCTCAGCACACATTAGTGAAAATGTACCAAAGAATAGAGGAAGCTACGATTTCTTAAGGTTTGATTTGAATTGAATACTTGAATTGAGTTGCTTCCCTTTTGATTCTGACTGGACAGATTCAGTACAAGTAAATACTAATTCATTCTGAACAGCACATCTCTCCCATAAGCACCCCCCACACACAGCTCTATTTTACTTATGATAAGTTCACAATCTGTGCCCGGAGCATGGCAATCTGGTAGCTTGGAAAAAAACGGTGCGCTGTAGAATTTTGGCTTTTCCTTACTCCAAATCCGAGGCTTGTTTGAAAGTTTTTTGGGACGAGTCCTCAATCTTGACGAGTCATGGATATGGGATGGGGATTCCCGAAAGCTAGGAGGGGCCACTTCGATTCGGTCTGCAACACTAATGGAAGTACCTTCTCCATCCCGGGATGGCCACAGTGGAGCTCATTAAAAACAAAAGACTTGTCCCGCATCCCTCCCTTGGCCCAATTTTTGTTTGCAATGTGTTAATGCCTCATTCTCTGTTGTGAAAAGTCGGGCCACATGACAAATAATCAGGCACAATTTTTCAGAAGCAGAAATTGTGTCCGATATTGTTGTACATGTGCTGTCACCCAATAAAGCTAATTTTTTTTGTTGCACGCCGACAGTATTTGGGATGCCCGGACAACATTGACTTGTTGCCATGTTTTTACTGGTGGTCAACTTGTACAAGCTTCTGGCTGGGGGTACCGCACTAGCACCTGGATACTTATTATAAAGTCACCTGGATCAGAATATGCAGTCTGGCGAGGAGGAAAAATTGTCTAGAAGTTTGATTAGCAGAATTCACTATGGGAAAAATTTCATGTACGTAGTTTCCTAGCCTATGGTGTTACAATGTGTTGGCGGAGCTATAGTAACACGTGCTCACTCGCTAGTATGATTTTAGGAGACATTGAGCATATTCCATCATATCAAAATATACACCAGCCTCTGTTACAAAGCAATTACTAAATTATGCCTTATACCCTGACTGCCTGGACTAATAAAAAAGGAAAACTCCAGTCCTGACTGGCCTAGCCTTCTTTGAATTAGATTGCGCCGGTGAAATATGGAAAAAACATAATTCAAAAGAGCTTTGATATGTTTGATGCCATTGGTTTTAATTCTATTTATCGTTTGCCAATAAATATCCCATGGAACTAGTCGACATAGTCAAGAAATGATACAACTTGCCAGTGAACTGGATATAATAAAAATGATGAATAATTTTAAAACGGTGCCTTCGTATTGTGAATGTAAAACAGGACTCGCCTATATCTATGAGCCTGCCTATATATATATTCCCTCGTTGGGAAATATTTTCATAAATAGGCTACATGTAAAACTGGCTGGAATTTTTTCCTGAGGCCTACAAACATTGATGCTCTTCTGTAACATATTTGGACTAGTCGTTTACTATACGAAGTACTGGTATAATAAAGGAATCAGATAATGTTCACCTTGTGGCTGATGAAAAGCACGAATTCCCGACACATCAGGCTATGTTGTTTCAATATCAATAGGCCCTACTAGCTACGCCTAACTAATATATTCGAGGCCTTAATGAGGAGATGATATTTACCCTCATAATATTAATATTTCATAACGACCAGCATATTGTAAAACTATACTTTATCCACTCCTAATAAGCAACAACAACATAATATAATGATCAGTATAATGATCATCCTCATCATCATAGTTATAGTAATACAAGATGATAGGCTGATAAATTTGATAGAAGTCTACAAACATGAGACTGAGCCATGTTCTGTAGTTGGAGGAATGAACTTTCTACTTAATGGAAAAACCCTGGGGACACCATTCATGGCCATTAGAACAAAGAAAATCCCAGAAATTATTTCAATTATTTCAGGGAAAATGCCCCACTGAGGTCCTGGTACTAAACCTTTTTAATATCCTGTTCATGTATCGCATAATAACAAAAAGAAAAATTTGACGGAAAAAAAGCAGGACGAGGGACAGGAAATTTACGCTTGGGCTCCAATAAATATTAATCCAATGACATGAAGGTTGACACACTAATGACATGCCTGCATTGCAGGAATGCTACTAAATGTTAGGGCCCGCGGCTGCAACATAGCCAGCCAATATTACCATTCACACACAGATCTAGCACTTAAAGCAACGTACTGATTCATCCAAATTAGGTTTATATGAAGAATAGCCTACAGGCTTGTCTATGCATTTAATTAGGTTATGTTGCATGGACACCCAATCTGAAATGATGCCCCCCATGCAAGGATGTGTTCTGCGCAGTTTGGCACTATGTGACTGGATTCGAGGAAGAAACAGCCAAATCCGTCACAGATATATGTACATGGTGCTATCATGGCACAAGGTTTTGAAGACAGATAAAGTATCATGTCAATTTTGGAGCACAAGACCTACGTGCATGTGCCTCAGAAGACCGGCCGAGCAGGAGGGGGAAAGGGCCAGGGTCAGGGTATATCTGTATGTGGGGTGGATCCATCAGAGGGGGCCCTCGCCATTCCGAAACATAATAGAACAAATATCTTGGCGGGAAAATGCAAAAATGATACGGTTGGTGCATCAATATATCAAAATACCAGAAAATGCCTTTTTTAGAGCACTTTAATTTTGAAAATTTCCCAATGCGCCCCTCTAACACCTCCAGCGGGGTTATCAGACATTACAGCTTCCGAACTCAAGTCTTTGTCCCTCCAAAGTGCCCCCACCCCTCTTCAGTATGCCGCTCACAGACTCGCTAAAATATCAAAAATTCTATTGGTAAAATCAGAGGCGCCGATACAAGTACAGACAAGGCGATCACCCCCAGTGTCTCGCCTGGTTGCGCGATCAGTGACTCTTCTATAGTCACCATGCAAAAAATTACAGGCCATTCCATGTGTTGCTTTGGGTATTAGCATTTAACAGAAACCCTGCCGAATCCAGTGACCAATTTCCAATTCGTAAGGGACTGATTCATAGAAGATGTCGTCTATGAAGGAGTATAAGTTTTGGGAAAATGTGAATAAATTATGTGAATTAGACACAATATTCAACTTCCATGGACCAATTTTCTCACTTTAGATGTCTCAGGACCAATAGTCGTACCACAACTCAATACATTTATGGGATGTCCAACAAAATTGAAACATTGACTGAATGGATGCAATTAGGTAAAACACCACTGTATTAACCCCCAGTGACTCAAGTCAAGTTACCATTTTGGGGGACTAAGGTAGCCCATACCAATCAAACTCATTGAAAAATCGAATAAACTAAATAAAGCATGCAAAATAGGAATTTGGAATAAACCATGCAAATAAATATAACAATTATTCTGGTTTCCAAAATCGCTTCAGACCATCAGTTGAGCATCACAGAAAAAGGAGGGGGTCTCTGGGGGAGGCTGCCGGAGGGCGGGAGGGGGGATTGGGTATAATACCAACTTTATCTTGTGATACGTTTCTGCAACATGACTCATTGACTTGCCCCTGGCTTCAGCCCGGCAAAGTCTTTAAGAATTACATTTTCTCGAGGGCTGCCCTGCCCTCACCCTCAAAAGGGCGTATTCCCATAATGGAATGCAGGCCATGCCACTGACCAAAGCTCCTGAAACAATCCAATCATTGGGAAACCAGTAGTTTTCAGCAAAATTGAAGTAATTTCTCATTTTAGTGGCTTAAATTTCTTGGGGAAAGGCTATTCCAACCTCCCTAATTAGGTGAAGTCCTGGTCCCGTAGTGCATAGATGACTGGGGTACAGTAAGATAGGGTAATTTAACACTGCTTTAGAGAGAGAGACTCCAGTTATATAAATTCAGCACAGTTTTCCTGGCCGTCAGATGATGTGTTGTTTATAATTGATGGTCAGTGTAGGGGGCCAGAAGAGGTGATGACAGGCAGTAAGTGGACAAGTAGGCCTCAAGGTAATGCCAAGGCCTCAAGGCAGGTTTTGAATAATTGAAATCTCTGTCTGTTACACATAGGAATACTAGTTAAGATGAAGGAAAATAAAATACCACAGGTTGAACAGGAGTGTAAAAACTCCAAAATAGAGATAGTTCTGACAACAGCTTGTTAGAATAGCATGCTTAAATAATCGTGTTGTCAGCTTCAGCATGTAAGCTAGAGTTCCCCAAGTCGTACCATCTTAAATAGGTAGCATACCAGTCTCTAGAGGTGCTGGTGTAGGAAATGTTATTATTTGACAGTTTTTGGTCAATCGGTTGGGACCCTTGAATGACCTTTTGATGACATGGACGCATTCTGTTATGAAAAATGGTACTCTTGATAATATGCAGCATTTCCCAAAAAATTTTCAGGCCATAATTCGCAACACACAGTCACTAGAAGTTATGCAGAAAATGTTATGATTCGGCAGTTTGTTGACCTTGAATGACCTTTTTCGTGTTTGATGACAGTCAGTTTTTTCATGATAAATTTTAATCTCGATGAGATTGCACCAGCGACAAAGCATTTGAATCCCAAAGTATACTGCCTAGCTAGTGCCAAAAAAGGTGATCAAAAGGCCAACCTTTGACCCCTTGTAATGAGAACCAATGCACCGATTGAGACGGGAGTTTGGTTTCGTCTATCAGAACACGAAGCTCTGTCACATTTCCAAAACTTGACAGTTTTAATTCTTTGCCCTGTAACTCAAAAATAGGCACATTCATTCGACATTGGACCTTTGACCTTTTGACCTCATTAACAGGGGTAGTTTGACCGCTGATTCTAAAAATCACCATCATGACAAATCAACTAGAAACATCCTAACTGACTTAATTTAATGGAAAACTTTGACCTCTGAAGTTCATGCACAAAGGTCACATGGGGTCAAATTATGGTCCATTTCGATCAGAAAGTCTTTTGAGATCCAAAAATGGCCACGAAAATTTGATTCGGCCAAGAACATGGAAAAGGTCAAATTGAGGTCAAAGGTCACACAGATGGAGGTCAAGAGTGGATCCAATGGCACACCGCCCAACCTTTAGCGACTTTTGTTCCCATGTTATGGCCAAAAAACTAGTTTTTGACCTCAAATTGACCTTGAACGACCTTGGATGACGTGACCGTTTTTATAAAAAATGTACCCTAGATGGGTTACACCCTGCTCCTGAAATATATACCACATCAGGAAAGGTCACTGGGAGTTGTTGCAGGAACACATACTATTTGGCAGTTTTATATGCCCCTAATTGACCTTGAACGACCTTTGATGACAAGATGGTTTCTATGAGAAATGTTCTCCACCATGACGTACACCGTCCTGAAATTTCAACATTGCCAGCATGTCCTGTATTTTTCTCCAAAAATATTAGTTTTTTGTCCATAAGGGACTTGAATGACCTTTGATACCATGTCAGTTTTTATGATAAATGTTACTCTCGATGGGATGCACGCAGTCCTACAAGCATTATGTATCCCAAAGAATACTGCCAATGCTATTGCCGAAAAAGGTATCAAAACCAACCTTTGACCCCTTGTAACTTGAGAACCGAGTGCCTGATTGAAGCGGGAGTTTGTTTCGTCTATTCAGCATACGGAGCTCTGTCACATAGCCAAAAATTGACAGTTTAATTTTCTTTGCCCTGTAACTCTGAAAATAAGCACATTTATTCAACATTTGACCTTTTGACCTCATTATCAGGGGTAGTTTGACCTGCTGATTCTAAAAATCACCATGACAAATCACTATGAACATCCTAAATGCACCTAATTTCAAATGGAAAACTTTGACCTCTGATATCTTCCCGCACAAGGTCACATGGGGTCAAATTATGGTCCATTCGGTCAGAAGGGTACCTCTGAGATTCGAAAATGGCAACGAAAATTTGATTCGGCCAAGAACATGGAAAAGGTCAAATTGAGGTCAAAGGTCACACAGATGGAAGTCAACGAGTGAATCACACTGGTTCCCTCCCAACCTCGGCAGACATTGGTTCCCATGTTATGGCCAAAAACTAGTGTTTGACCCTTAATTGACCTTGATGACCTTATTTTACGTTGAAAATCTATCAGTTCATCTACCCTATATCCCGCCTCTATGTGCCAAACCAAGTCACCATAGCACCCTAACGGTTCATCCGCAATCTTGCTCACGAGCCAACCATAAATTACATGAATAGGCTAATTCCCTATTAATTAGTGGACGTGCATGCCCAAAATCTAATCAGATCGTGATTCACCCACCCCCGATGCTACCCTGAAACATTTTGTCGCGAATGGCACGGCCGTTCGCAAGATATCCTGCTCCCAGAAAGTGTGACACACTCACACACGCCATAGTGACCATCTTTCTGAATTTCATTCTGGCGAAAAAACCACATTTCCATCGCTCTGCATCACCCCAGACCACCCGAGGACCGATAGTCATTAATCACTTCTTTGTATAATGTACGCCAGCATCAATCTGTCCGGACGTCCCAAGCTTTGTGTGGAGTGCAGGAAGCCAATCACTGGTTTTTTGATGGTTCCATTGCTGTCAGGCTGTTGCCCGTGTAGATAAATAAATTTAATGGACGGGCTGGCGAGCTAGCTTTAGCGTGGAGAATAACCTCATGAGGGCTAAGCACAGGATACCTTCTTTTTCACCTGACAGGTACACATATTTTTCTTTCCTTGTCAGGCAACTCTCAGGTAGGCTATTGTGACAATTTGCCAGATTACACCCCAGTTTAATAAGGAAGAATTGCATCTGAGACCCAAGAATCAAAATCAAAATTGCATAATCTAAATGATCCCTTTTTCGCATGTCGTTTCCGCCTGTTTTGTCAAAAGCAGCCTGCGTCATGCGTTGCCCGACTGGAGTGACACTCTTTGCATTGTGGATTAATATATCCACTCCCATACCGCATGTGCCATGTTAGACCATAGTAGAGATACAACGTCACCAGGCGCCAAGCCTATGAACTGGCTTTGCCTTTGCACTGGAAAGTGTGACAATGTGACGAATGCAGAGCAACACATAGCTATCTTGGTATCAAATCATGTTGAGTGAGGTTAACCTGACACAACATGAAGAGGACCATGAGATGTCAGTGATTACCAGCGTTCGAAATAGCTGGTGTCGCATCGGCGCAATGCTCTTCAAATGAGCAGACATGCTATACACTTTTGGAAGTGCATAGCAGTCACTTGTACCAAACTATAGACGCATACAGGGTTTTTCTACCATTTCCTCCCAATTGCTACCCATGTCCGGCACTATTTCAAATGCTGGTGATTACCCATGCTCACCATCCCTTATGGACCTCTGCACTTTTAATGTTATTGTTTATTTTATTATCTTTATCTGTCTATTTATGACTGTAACTGTGTTGCCACAGGTCCATCCTGAACTTTCCCACAGTGGTCAGGAAACAGGATCCACTTGTGGCCACAAGAACTAGTGCAAACGTTACATTAGTAGAAGTACTATAAGTAAGCATGCCACGCAGAAAGGAACAGGAGAAGTATAGGCGATGCTTGCATCTGTACTGGTTCCAACATTTCAGCCTCGTTCAACATATTGCTATAGAGATGTATACATTTAACTTCAGTGTGTAATTCAGGTAAACAGCTCATAGCCAGGAAGCATTGGCTTGGGTACCTGATTCATGATCGCCAACTGCGCTTCTTTGGGCATATGGCGCGCTTCTCGGTGGTCGATCCAGCCACTGTGTACTGTGTGAACAGGATCGGGTGAGTTGGGGCCGACGCGGGGATACCCTCGTGCCTAATGGTTGGCGCAAGCTTGTGGGTATGTCAGGGAGTTGGGGGGGATAGGCCAGGCCCAGGGGGCCTGGTCGCTGCCCAGGGGAGGCCGGGCGATTGGGTGTGGCAGGTGGATGCGGCTAGGTGCCTTCCTAGCATGTGCAGCCATGAGTGAGTGGCATGACATGGCCGAAAGTGTGGCCGACTCCCATAATAGAGGTCCCAGGTTCGAGACACGCTCAATGTGGTGTTTTCCAACTCTCATTCCTTTTCACAGGCAGAAGAGGTGGCTGCACATGTTAGAATTTCCACTTGCCTCTGTCGGATGGATCAAGAAAAGACTTTGCACCTCTCATGTTCAGTAGATTGCTCACTAGTTTCGAAAATGTCATTGGAATCATCATCAAGGTCCTAATCATTATAAATTAAACATTATACACTCTGTTGAGGCAAAGTAATGTAGCACATACGTTTGATTACCTAGTAACAAATGAGCAATTGTTGGGAGCTGGAAAAGTAGAGCACCAATGGTGCTGTAGTGCACACCACACAAATGTGATTATTCCATCACAGAAAAAATGACTTTTTATTTATCTCCCCAAAATCTACTTTAGGTAAGAATAACCCCTAGTGACTGCTACCCCCGAGACCTACAATGATCACTTACCCCAAATTCTATGAACATGCCATATGCACAATGTGTTAGAGCTTTGGAACATTGGCCACCCTCTACTACATCATTTTTAATGTTAAAAATGTAATACTCTTCATTGTAGGGAATGCATTTCACATTTTTCCTCACAATGGCTGAAAATGCTCTTGACACAATAGCTATGTCCCTTCGATGACTTTTGTAGGGATCGAAGATGACCCAACTGCCGAATAACATTCAGGGAAGACTAATCTGCCAATAGTCATTGATAACCTAATCTGTTGAGGGGATTTCACAGGTTTTTTTTATATATATATATAAAAGCTCACTATACCCCTTCAATGTTCATTGACTCCAAATCCCTTTAACACATTCTAGGTACGCACTAGTCATGATAGCTACTAATGTGAGATGATGGTAATGAAAACCTATCCATAGGATGAAAACTAATACTCTTTTTGGAAGTTTTACGTAAAGTCACTGTTCTCAATTAATGACTTTTGACTTCCACTAACCGTGGTGTATGATACTAATCCAACCAAATCTGAAGAAGAAACATCTAGATGTTTTTGCAGGTTTTCACATATTAACTCGATATGCCCCTTAAATGACCCTCGCTCAAATCCCTGTAACCACAAGTGCATAATAAAAACTGACAAAGTATGAAGGTAATCCAACCTTATATGTGGGAGAAGAAAGTTCAGACTCCACCTATGGCCCATTGTGCCCATTTAATCATCTTTGACCTCTCCACCTGATAGCCCATTGTGCCCCTTTTAATCATCTTTGACCTTGATGAGGTCAAATATCTGCCGGGGGCCGAAAAAGGTTGTTTACAGATAGATTCAAGGAACAAACATTTGAGAGCCCAAAATAGGCAAAAACCAACACAGGTTCTCAGTCAAAAGAGAAGAGGAGAGAGAGACCAACAGGCAGGCAGACAGGCAGGCAAACAGACAGACAGACAAACGAATAGGCTAGTGGCAAATCACAATAGCTCAACCAGCAAAGCTGATCTGAGCTTATGACTTACAGAATTGTTTACATGATATGAATTTCACTTACTTCCATGTCACTGCAACTTATTTCTCACCCTGAAGACAAATTCAAACTGGCCACACACTCGCATACTTATTGGGAAATGCTGTATACATAGATTCTTTGGCTCATGGTAATCAGAAAGAGGACAAGCTAGAAAGCATTGCACAATGAGCAAGTAATTTTGCCAACCATACTGAACAGCTGTTTGAGTTGGGGTAAATACCAGTCACGCAGCATACTTCACGGATGGAGTGCATGCTCAGCTGAGGTGAGCCCAGGTCCACCGTTCTCATCCCCAGCTTGGCCGAGAGGATCGGGCCGATTGTGGATCCACAGGGACTGTCGTTACGGACAACGATATCCTGCAATCAATTGGAATGACAGACATTTCTCTTTTCTGTAATACTATGACACCCTATTTATACCTATATACTCTCTTAATCAATGGCTGACAGTTTCTTTCCTCCTGACACTGTGTTGTGTAATGGCCCAATCAAACTGTAGCAATAATAACAAAGTTATTGCTCAAATGCAACCGTCTTAATTCATGAGCGTGTTCTTTTTCTCTACCTGATAACAATAAAACTGCAAGCCAATCAGAGAAGTTTACCTTGATGCCACTGTCCATTCAGAAAATACCTTGTGGCATCTAATTGCATAGCCAACAAGGTTTATTTTTTTGTGTGTTTCAATTATTGCTATACATGTGACCAAGCTAGTCATCATCATTATTTCTTTAATTAATTCTTTATAATGTGACCTAAATTTGCTATTTGAATGACTAGCCTAATCCCAGCAAGCCCAGTTGAATTTTGGGAATTGTTTACCAAATTCTTACAGTACATGGAACAACATTTATTCAAGGTTCATTATGTACTGCCATGGAGCATCCTGTCAGACTGCATCTGTGTCAGTCTCTCCTATCTTCTGCTATACTAGTATTATTCTTGGGATGCATTTGACTGATTAAAGAGGGTTCTTGCAGCCTGGAAGAAAAGAATGCTGCCAGTGGGATATAACAATTCAATAATGTCCCAACTTCCAAGACATGTACACTCGCATGATGATTTTTTGTGTAGACCAGGGATCATTTCAGGAATAAATCGTGAAAAATTCTAATTTGGACCCAATTTTCGCTCGTTACCACAATAGCCTGACCACAGCGTTGTCAAAAACTCACTGATATATTGGTATTGTGAGTCTCCATACATGAGTTGTGAACCTTTCCTCTTGGGGGTCAGGACAAAAGTCACAGACTAAGAACTTAATTGACCCGAACAGGGGAGTACAAGATCCTGATTATCCTTAGTGTAGATTGGGGCATGTTGGGGACAAAAATTGATTAGCTTGATCCACGAGCATTCTGGACTTTATATTGTGTTCACAATGTTCCAGATTTTTACCTCTCTCGACAATAGAGACCCATTAACCTCGCCTGATGAAACTATAGGGATCATGAATTCATATGGGAATTCTTATGGGGAACCCCAACAATCATGTGTAAGTTCCAGCAACCATGTGGGGGTTCAACGTTGTCATGTTCACAAGCCATGTGTATTACATACATATATATAAATAATATATATAATTAGATATATATATATCTATATATCTATTTATATATATATATAGATATACACTACATGACATACATACACACAAAGACATCATACATACACGCACACTCACAACCATGTCTTATGAATGACCGGAAATTAATGTTAAGAAATGGCTAATCCCAGTTGATTGACCTCTCGCTTTAGGCGACCATGAGGGGCCAGGGCGTTGTTCCCAGGGGCGATAGGTAGCCCACACTCGAGCAGACACCCAGCTCTATTCGAGCAAGGGTTTCAGGAAGGTCTACTGGTAGTTTCAACCTAGGGGTGCTCCTGAGCGCACCAAGGGTGGGGAATCGTCCTCTCAGAAGCAGTAGCAATGAGACAGGACTTACCTAAGTGCATTACATACATAATTACATACATATATACATACATACAATTACACCTGTAAACACACAGTCATGACTGCATAATTAATCTGACTAAGTTGGGAAATCCAAAATTTGTATATACTAAACAATCCATAAATATAATTACCAATCAAATGATTATTATCATACATATTTTCCTGTATTCATACACTGATACCAATTATTACAGTTATCATTGATCATGGTTGGAACAGTATGACTATTCACCCTGACATACCTGCAGGGGGACGTCAGCTTTCTCAGCTACCAGTATGAGCAGTGCAGCTGTCACAGCAGTGGTGGCATACTTCTGATTGGCGTTGAATTTCAAAACAGGACCCTGCAGGTGAACAAGAACATGATTGGGTTATTATCTGATAGAAAACATTCTGGTTCACAAAAATGGTCTAATGTTTCACCCGCAACGAGAGAGGTGACACCACAAACGTTTCATTCTGAACTTTGTCAAGGCGGAGACAAATGGAACAAATTTCTGAGAGCACTGTTCCAAAGGTCGTCTGTGTAATTACACAACATACTCCACTCGTGAAACCTGCTCCCCACACCCTCGGGGCGTCACGAGGATCCCGATATCATAGAGAAATATGGGAATGATGCTAAAAATGTGTATTAATTTGAGGTGGAGGATCCATGGTCACCTCATTTGTATTAGAAAAAAACAAAACATTACTCGTCTGTAGAATTTGAAAGGTGAACAACAAATTGTTTTTGTTTTCTTCTTTGTCCTGTTAGCATTCAAGCTTCGAGGACAATTGAACGCTACTATAAATGATCTCAATCTTAGGTCTCAAACAGTTGAGCAGTTGAGTCATTATGCATGTTATAGATGTAAGCGTTGATCTGGCAACAGCTGTATAATGCAAAAAAATGATGAACAAAGTGCAGACAAGATTTTGTCTCAGAAAATGTGAACAAGAATCGACGAAGGTAATTTCTAATTATTCACTTCCCGAATGCATGACACATCCCCAATACTCCAGTACAGGGTATAAGGGGTGCATCATACAATTGAGGAAGTGCATTATATGCTCTATGGGTACATATCACAAGCCCCGGACATGCTGTACTGGAGCTCCTATGCCAAGTAGAAGTCAGTGTGGAGCCTTGTTGCTATGCTCCGACAGCGCCCTCGCTAACAGTAGTGTTATGGTGACATGTGATTTGGGCGACATGATTCGCATTCCGTCAGAATATTGGAATATCCTCCGTTTTACAGCCTCCCCTAATTCAAGCTTAACATTATCAGCTCTTGTCCGCCCCCATGTTGTCATACATCCGTCTAGAAGGTGTTTCTGCCAGACGCAATCGATTTGTATTTTCGAATTTGTTAGGTGGTTTCTTTGCCTCCATAATGGATCGGCTGCAGGGTAACATGCACTGAAGATGTTCCATAATCTTGCACCATGACATACTATCATCACTATGAAGCAACCAAAGGTAATAGAGAGTAAACAAACTCGATGTGTTTCACAATGTCACACACAATAAGGCACCTCCTCACTTTGGGTTTGTGATCTCTGAGGGGACTTTGAACGGGGCACACAATACGCAGTCTAATGCCCTCTCCAGTTGATATAAATAGCTCCATGTACATACCCCATGCATAGCTGCCTTGTGATTGTCCTCATGTTTGTCACTGCAAAAATAAAACATAGATCCAGATGAAAAGTAGGAATAAATCATTCGAAATGAACTGGTGAATGCACCAATATCACAAGCACTGAGCCAAATTTTAGACAACACCAGCAATCCCTGTATTGTGGTCAGTTGTTAGACAGGTCACTCACAGACATCATAGAGACAGTGACTGGTCTGATTGTGAGTCAACAGCTGGTGTCTGTCTGACTCACTGGGATCCGCAGAGATGAATAAAAGCCGGATCATCGCATTATCACTCGCGCTTCACAAAAAAGGTTTCTTTCTTGCTATCTTTTTCAGCAGCCAGTGCAGCCAGAACCAGGTTATAGTGGTCAAGGGAGAACATCATTCCATTCTCCCCTAAACTAGCCGAGAACGTGCCCCTCAGTGGATCCAATGACTTATTTTCATGGTCTTCTTGTGGCCTTCTCAGTGTGCTCCTTACATTGCTAGAGAAAGGTGGAAGTGACCGGACCCCCAAAAAATGATGAACAGCCCCACTACCGCATATGTTGAATGCTCACCACTAGACGAAGATCGTTGACTAAAATGGGCACGGCCATGTCACAGGGCGAGGTCATGAGACACTTTCAGTTGTGATCACAGCCTCCCAAACTAGCAGGCTGATGCCTAAATATCATGACTGCCTATCAACTAGGTATGCCAAGCTCTAATTGTGTCTTGGGCAGTAGCCCAGCCAAAACTGAACAGGGGCTAGTGCTTTCTTTTAAATAAAAGGTCTTAGTGGCTTACAAAACTCAACAAACCTCTATGTCTGCAGTTCCCATGCAAAGGAATTACAAAAAACATGACAGCCAGTCAAAAAAAAAAAAAACATAACAAAATATTAATGCAACTGTCTGTAGTTTTGATTATTCCAAAACCAAGAGTCACAGACCCCTGCAGCAATTGAGTGTAGAAAATGTGCATAATTCTTAGTGATAACTAAGATGTCTCTTGACATCAAATTTTCGAATGCCCTCATAAGCTATTGTTCGATTATGATACAGACTAACTTGATCATTGATTGTCATTCAATGTAACCTGTGAAAGAGGCAACTTGGCCATTCAAATGAATCAACCAAATCTGACTGTAGATGACATTTAGCCTTAACTTCCTGCATGCCCTCATATGTATCATACTGGCCAAGTAACTTTCATGATCATTTGTTCTAACACAATGCTTGAAATTGACCCTTTGATGACTGCTGACCTAAGGTTCCTGACCCCCCCCCCCCCCATATGCAGCATTGAACAATGATTATACACCTACTTTCATCATCATCATCCCATCTATTCTGTAGGAGTAGAAGCTACTTGGCCACTGAAGAAAATGGCTGAAATTGAAGACCATCAACCTCATAGTCTGAGCACCTGCATTTACCATTGCTTCAATGAATACTGACCAACATTCATGATCGTCCAATTCATTCTGTAGGAGCGCAGAAGTTGCTGACCAGTCAAAGAAAATGGGTGAAATTGATCCCCAGGGGGCCTTTGACCCCAATTTTTCCAACAACCTAGATGACCTGTCACCTGGTCATTAATGTGACCATGTTTCATCACAGTAAGTAGCAATTTGAATCACCCCAGAAGGGTTAAGAAACATACCTGTAGTTTGGATGGATGGCATGTGCCTGATCAGCACTCAGCAGGAGTGACTTTGGGATGGCTTCTTCGAAGGCATTCCCTGGACCTGCTAGCCTCCTCAACAGCCACTCTGTCAGAGATGACCTGCTCCCTGAGCACTCTCAGAACCAACCTGAGGATTATAATTGAGATTAGAAACAGTTCTAGGGCTCATTTTCCATTCTTTCAGACAGCTTTTTAATTGTAAGACACTGGATCGTTTTCACAGACTCTATTGTGTATAGTGTGATCATGCAGTCAACATTTTTTTGGGGGGGGCAACATTTTTTTGGGGGGGGCAACATTTTTTTGGGGGGGGGTACATCCCGAGGAAGAAACAGAAAGCCTTACTAACATAGGTGCAGGTGCATTTCTATTCTACTTGTTTCTTGCGTGGGAGTGTAGCTGCACCTGAAAAATGCACTCGACCATGTCGAATGGGGATGTATATGACGGACCTGAGAGCAGGGATCTAGCATGCCGGCCTCATGATGATCAGGACAATGTTCACAGCACCTCTGGGTTATAAATTGAGGAGTTATATTCAATCTGAATCTTTGGCTGTACTTTAATGTGGAGAAGGCGATGGAGGCATTGCGGATGTGCCATCACGCAGAGGTACAAATGCATACATACATCACACCGATAAAAAACCACCCGACCGCAATATATGTGTTACTTTAACGCAAGTCAACAAAGAAATCCCGGATAATAGGAGGCGCTCTGAAAGTGACTCTCGACAGCCTTTGGAAGCACTGTGGGAAGGACCCCCTATATGCCTGTCTGGAATGAGAACTCACAATCGCCTGGAACCAAGTCTGGAGCTCTGCTGACTGAGCTAATCCGCCTCATAATGAGTTACTATCTCACCTCCTCATTGTCAAAGAGTAGCATCATCCTCATGTTGGGGTCAACAGCCAGGGATTCCCCCTCACAGGATTGGATCAGGCCCTGTTGATCAGATGCAAGACAGTTTACATGTGAGCATGAATGTAACATACAAGCTGACATACATACAGACAGTTTCCCTTTTTTAACGGCATGGTGGTGAGTGAATATGAATTATTGATACAGTGATGGCTGTGCTCCCGCTTTTTTCACCCCTGCTGGTTATCCTAAACCAGGCAAACGTGAAAATACTAAATGATACCATTGTCTTCAATGGATTTGATTTTGATTTCTGGGGTTCAGGAAGTCAAGTTAGGCGCATCAAGGAACCACGGCATATCGATTGTGGATGAGCAAGTGCGATAACTCTTCTTGACTAGTGCTCAGATGATATCCGGGGAGTGGTGTAACCATTCCCAACCTGCTCCCGGGACTGCTAAATAGTTAAATCAAGGATCCGACCACTGTCTCAGAACCTGGAGGAGCGGAAGATTCATGTACAACATGACTGCTCACAGCCCACCGACAAGACTTATCGTGTATATCTCATAACAACTCCAGAAAGCCACACACAAAACCAGTGCATCACAGTATTACCATGAAGTGAAGACCAAGACCTCGCCCATCGAAACTGAAATTACAGCCATTTAAGGAAAATGTTGACAACAGTTGGAATTCGACCCCAGAATGTTTGCTTGCAAAGCATCACTAATACCACTTGGCCATTCTTCCACATTGTATGAAGGAATTCATCATAGCCAAGTGACTCTTGATAAAAGCGGTCTCAACTTTTTCTCTCCATCACAACAAGAGTGTCATGAACCACTTGTATGCAGTCATGCACTTTTCAAATACATTCCGGGCACTCCAAGACCGTAATGGCATTCGACTTTCTCAAAGCCAGTGCATGTTGCTAAAACTTGTCATTGTGAAACTCAAAACACATATCCCACCCCTGTAGGCAGCTTCGTCACACTTCAGCACAGTCTGATTATACAAGTGGACCTATGCCGGCCAGGGTTTCGTTTTATGCTGCTAGGCTTGGCAATATACACTTCCTTTACCTTCTGATTGAACCAGCGCACAAGGACACGGGAATGCAGTAAGTTGGAAGGGAACATTAAACACCACAGCTCATACATGTTTCATTCTGATGTTCGTTCCAGGCACACAGTTTTCTCTGTTTATGTGCGTGAAGGCTGCCTACCTGCTGTGTGCTGCAAGTGACCCCTGTCCAAAACAAGGTTGTTTTGAGTTCCAGTCATTCATTTAGGTTCACAGCTTCACATGTCATAATCTACCATCCAGTAGGTGCATTCATGGCTATTTTTCAGTTGTGGAGCAGTGCATTGATTCCTCCACTGCAAAGCAATGGGGAGTGTACCATGCTCAATGCAATAGTTGGATAGGCAAGTCTTTGGTACGACCCAGGCTGGGATAATCCTTCCAAACTCACCCCACCTCCTGTCCCACCCAAGCCTGTTAAAGCAGGTGATATGCAAGAACCATTCCTAAACAATAGAAGGGGCTATTCCTCACTAATGATCAACACATCGTCTGCAGGGTTTCATTTAACAAATCCTAACAACTGGGATTCTCCTCATCATGATCCATGTGACAAAGCTGTCAACATTAACAGAGCATGGGCATTGGTAACATAACAGCCCTATTTCACAGGATTGCTTATCTAATGCATCATTGAACATTAAGTTCCGCCCATAAGCTCTGATGAATAGAGTATGAATATTAATATCAACAGTCCACAGTTTCAATCAGATTGAAATCCCACCGGCATTCGTACTGGCGGCCCGCCGATCGCGTATTATGTTATCTCTGGGTATAGAATGAAAAGACTGATATGGGGCAGAAAACATCAAATGCAGGGTTCAACAGGCCAGTTCTATCCTGCTCAGTCTGACAGTTAGATGCTCTGACCACTTAGCCTTTTCATTCAATAACCTCCAGATTCATACATAGTTGAATTACAGTCTGGCTGATACATGACAGGTGGGAAAAAGAATGAGTACTGACCTCCAAGGCACAGAAGCAGTTGACCTGGTTATCCAGTCTCGGGGAGAAAATGAATTCATCAAGGGCTCCTCGATAGTCTGCGGGCCAAGAGAAAAATGACCAGAATCAAGAACAAATGGAATATGCAGGAGCATGTGCTATACCTCAAACTGTACATTGCATGGCTGATGCCTCACCCCAAAATTGGTTATGTTTACCTACACTGATGACCTTCACTGAACATCCAATAGGTACCAATACTATATAAATATAGCGATAAATGGTAATACTGAACGAGTATCAAGATACTGCAACTTAACCTGTAGATATTAGCATTTGCAATTTTTCCAAGTGATTGCTCAGTAGCCAAAACCATGATGCTCCCCTCAAAGTAAGGATACCGTATTCATTTTAATAGAGGCTCATGCCCTAATAGAAGCACACATGGAATTTTTCAAGATATATGATTTCTGTAACCCTGATAGAGGCACACTTTTGAAACTGGTCAAACACTAATTGTACACTGACGAACTACTTTTGGTAGGAAATAAATACAAGGCGCGATGTTAAAGGGGAGGGGGGCCAAGGGGTCAGTCAGTTAGCCTTGGGGGGTTGCCGGGTTGCCGAAGCATCAACACCCAGTAGTTCTTCCAGCATTGCAATGTCAGAATCTCTTTTTCCACATACGACAACTCTTATGCAGCCTGCACCCTCTTCATGAAAAATTTACAAATTTTACTATACTCCCGTGACATGTGACCAACCATGCGGCCCTCCTTCACAGTTGCCATAGCTGTTGGTCGTGTACGTTAATTCTTCTCGACGACGGGATTCCAAACACTTCAATAGACATGATAACCCGATGCATGAGCACTCCAAGTTTTGTGGTATCTGTAGTAATAGAGCATCATTTAACACGTGTTCCGCAAGACGACCGTCCTAATGAATGCGCATTTTCCGCGATTGCCTTCGCGCAGTGCGCGTCTTTTAGAATGAATACAGTATGTTAATACACACTGTTGAGCTAAACTATAACAATAGGGCTTTTGACTCATTAGGGGAATGCCTGTACCAAATATGAAAATCAATCAATCAATCTCAGGGCTGGTCAACTAACATATTACCAGCAAGCATACCACACAGCGGACACATGTACCACATACATACATCCTGACTGCACAGATTCCTCATTACTAAAGGTCAAGGAATCAAAACGGCAAATAGTGCGGTGCAATCAGGGTTGAAGCTAGAAAAGGCCCGAGTTACTTCCTGAAGCCCAATTGACAATGTTTTCCAGTTAACAATCTACTCACTGCTGGTTGGGTATCTGCCAGACATAGCTCAAAGTCCATGATCTGGTCGGGGCTGCACTTCAGTTCATCACAGTATGGCTTCACAAATAGTGGGTGATGTTTGGTCTCCTGGGAATAGGATCATTGAACACAGGGTGAGGTCTCACATGTTAAAGATCTGAGCCTCAGCTTTTGTGTCAAAATGTTTTTTGACAGTAAGTACCCAATCCACCTTCTAACCATGCACCCAACCAAATCACTACTTCCTAATAAGCTAGACATGTGCATTCAGCGATCCAGGAGAATTGCAAAAGTTATATACATAGATACATACAGTACAGCTTGAAGGTCAAGAAGTGTGACCCATTGGAGTGGAGTTACAATTTACTACAACGAAATACTAAGTTCAAGGAAAATGTTTATAGCCACTTATATACTCAACACAGTGGATGATCTGAAGGCCCTGCATATACTCAGTACAGTTATTATGTGAAGGCCATTATATCTCATAAGTGGTCACCTGCAGTGACGTAGCCCTTGAGGGTATCGTCAATTTTTCTAAGATTCCGAATCGCAAAATACAGCGGAAACGCACTCAAAAAGTCAAGTAGGGTGTGTACAAGCCTATTCTAGATCGATCGACTTTTCAAACTGCTACTTCACGGTGGATTTCAAGATTTCGCAGGCCGTCCCGTCGCTGACAACCGATCCAGAACCTGGCTAGAACCGGACGACTAATGCATTACTAACGAATGAGGCATCACATATCAGTTCATACTACACAGCTAGGAACTTGAAACAACAATATGCTACGATGTAAGGTCACTATCACAAGCGAGTCGATCCCATCATTCAGCCATTTGTGTAAGTACTCCCTCCGTACTCGGCCCATTTGCTGGATAAATAATTCTACCCTATTAGTTTCCGCGAAACCATCCGTGTTGCTAGGAGATAACTTTCGATCGAAACACCATCGTCCGCTTTTACCCAGTGTCCGGGACTACCCATGTATACTATACTCATCATAGTCATTATGTGCAGGCTGTCATTACTTTACACAGTGAATGATCTCAAGGAAATTCCAGTCAAACTATTTAAATGTCATATGAATTGTGCATTGAAAATCTTGCCAAGCAAACTTGGTCATAGCATGTTCATTATGAAGTTTACAATTTTTTAAAGATTATCAATTTATCACTGCTCAGGTATGGCACTCTTGGCAAAATTGGCAACATTTTGATGATGTCATATCTACCCATGTGTGAAGAAATGTTAAGAAAGTCTTTCCCCTTACAATTGGAAGAAATAAATTATAAAAAGTTGCCAGTTTGCCAAATCAGCAAATTTATGAACTTGAGAAGCCATATCTTCCCAACCGAACAGCATAAACCTGGAAAAGTGATGGAATTTAAATGTTTTTTTTTTTTTTAACATTTATCACCAGGGGGGGAGTATTTACTTTGACTGTAATTTTCCCTTAAGGCTACCCTATAACTCAACAAGCAGTGGCATGATGTGATGGCTACGCATTCACTTGACCAATAAATTATGCGAAGGCCACCAATATACTCGACAGAATGATGTTAAGGGCCGCTATTACTCAACATAGGTAAATTGTGTGGCAGGTCCTCTATTACTGAACACAGTAGATATATGGAGGTCCTCTAGTACTCAACACTATATGAGGTGAAGGTTTTCTATATACTCAAACGGGTATGATGTGAAGGTTCCTCCATGTACTCAAACCATATGAGGTGAAGATCCTCTATGTATTCAACACCGTCTGATGTGAAGGTCCTCCATGTACCCAACAGTATGATGCGAAGTCCTCCATGTAAAAAAAAAAAAAAAAAATCAAACACCATATGAGTGACGATCCTCTATGTACGCAACCCCGTATGATGTGAAGTCCTCATGTACTCCACCCATATGAGGGTGAGATCCTCTTATGTACTCAACAGCGTATGATGTTTAAGGTCCTCTATGTACTAACACGTATGATTTGATGGTTCCTCTATGTACTCAACACTGGTATGATGTAAGGTTCCTCTATGTACTCAACACTGTATGATGTGAGGTCCTCTATGCACTTAACACAGTATGATGTGCGGTCCTCATCACTCGACACGTATGATGAGAAGGTCCTTCATATACTCAACACAATATGTGAAGGTCCGCCCATGTACTCACACTATATAATTGAAGATCCTCTTGTACTCAACACCGTAATGAGTGACGGTCCTTCTATACTCAAACAACTGTGTGCAGGTCCTCTATGTACTCAACACGGTATGATGTGAAAGTCCTCCTGTACTCAACACGTATGATGTGAGGTCCTCTATTCACTCAACACAGTAATATGTGATGTTCCTCATGCACTCACACAGTATGATGTGAGGTCTTCTATGCACGCAACACAGTATGATTATGGAGGTCTACATATACTCAACACAGTATGATGTGAAGGTCCTCCATGTACTCACACAGTATGAATGTGAGGGTCCTTCATATACTCACCTGTATAATGGTGACGGTCCCTATGTACTCAACATGGTATGATGTGAAGTCCTTCATATACTCAACACAATATGATGTGAGACCTCTATGTACTCAACACGGTTATGAATGTGAAAGTCCTCCATGTACTCACACCATATGAGTGTGGTCCTCTATTGGCACTCAACAGCAAATGATGTTGAGGCCCCTCTTATGCACGCAACCGTATGATGTTTGGGGTCTTCATAACTCAACACGTATGATGTAAGGTCCTCCATGTACTCAACACAGTATGATGTGAAGGTCCTACATCGACTCCACCCGGTATGATGTTTATGGTCCTCGATGTACTACACGTTCATGATGTGAGGCCTCTATGCACTCACATAGTTGATGGAATGTCCTCTATGCCTCACCAGTATTATGTTAAGGTCTCTATGTACTCACACAGTATGATGTGAGGTCCTTCATATACTCAACACGGTATGATGTGAAGGTCCTCTATGTACTTAACACGTATGAGGTGAAGATCCCTCTATGTACTCAACACCATATGATGTGTGGTCCTCTAGGTACTCAAACCCGGTAGATGATGTGAAGGTTCTGCTCTACGAACTCATAGGCAGAGTCCTCACCCTCACAGATGAATACGATGATGGGAAACATTTCATTGGTTAAGTAGTAATTATGTTTATAGGCCGCAGGATTCATTCGGCGAATGAAGATTTATCATGGAGCTGATAGAATGAAAGAATAAATGGCATAGTTAAAGTTAGACCTTGGCTGAATTCATGTACAAACTATTGGCGATGGTCCATTCTGTCACATCAGTGACAAAATTCAACCTCTTACTTCAAACCAAAAATCATCTGGCCATATTCATTATTTTTCTTAATTCATTGATGTCATAAACTGACGTGACGTATTCTAACCACCATAGCACCGCAATTATGCTACTGTAAAGTTGGGCGATGCTGGAATGAAATACTACTGCCCACAATTTCTGTTTGGTAATTTTATGCTAGTCTAACTAGTCACACTGTCTTAGTACTACTACTACTTTGTTTTGTTGAAACATATTTACGTGGGAACCTGGCGACTTCAGTAGCCTATAAAGGCCAAATTTGTAGAACCTGTAGAAACCGCAGACTAAGTATTAGGAAAACGTTTGAATGTTTTTGTGGAATTATCGTTTTGTTCTTGTGCAACGTGCATAAAAGAGGAAAAAAGGGAAAATCATGATCAATCAAGTTTTCTGACCCTGGGATAATCTACGTTAGTCTACTACTCTCGGCTATGTCGCTCATCAATCAATGCATGCATTTATGACTGTTAGTGTTACTCTTATCAACAGGGTGAGGGGTGAAAGTCAGTTTTTTTGATGATCCAAAATTGATAGTCCTTTGGACTAATTACGGCAGCTTCATTTGTGTGGGGGTCCTACCTCAGGTAGGGCGAATAATGCCAAAAGTCGGTTAATCACGCCTTGCACATAGTCATAGCTGAGTTTGCCACAACAATACTCCTTTTTACCCTTTTTTTCTACACAGCAGCCTCAATCCAGTATAGGCACATTATCATTGAATTGCCAGGGCTAGTCCTCACTCGTTTAACTTATTTCAAGCTAAAAACTGGTCTGGGTTTGCATATATTCGTAGCACATGATACCATTTTACTTTAGACAGTTTCAACCCAAGACTGGCCTTTAATGATGCGAGTTCCCTTGAAGCAAGCCATACTGTAGTATCACGACACCTATATCTCTAGGCTTGGGTCCCACATATTGTCTGCTCCACAGTTCATTTGATGCTGACTCTAAATCCTGAGCACGTGATAGATAAAGATCAAAACTGATCTGATTTGCGAAGGTGGCTATTTCTTTGGCAAGAGGGATTTAACTATTCCTGAGCCTTTCCAACCGTACCGCATCTGTTGATGTCTCTTTGACCGTCCTCTCCATTTCATCTCTTGCTACAGTCGCCATATTGGTACCTGAACCACAAAGAACAACAATGAAATAAAAGTGTCAGTATCCCTCAGGGGGGGAGGGTGAGAAGGGATTAGTGTAGTTCTGGGGTATTAACATTCGATGCATTTAACATATTAAAACAAATTGAAAGTGCAACTGTTGTATGTAGACGCCATCGGACTTGGCCCAGTTATGTTGGTCTAATGGGTGTTGCTCCTGTGCCCCTATCGTTCTTTCATATTTGTCATAATTCTCTTGTTAGTGTTTGCCTTATCACCATTAATGCAAAAAAAAACTTTTTCTGTGTTGGATAGGGAATGAAGGTCGCTTGTGAGAGTAGGCTTGCCATGATTTCTGATACAGATACTTTTTATGGGAACAGATGCAGTATGAGTAGAGCATGACTTTGTCATGTATTATTCATTACTACGGGTTGTCATCTGTCTTCAGAGGTACATGAAAACTTTCCCCAATCTCCACTCACGTCATCAAGACGGGTACTCGAACAGCATCCCCGGAAGGCAGACTGGCATGTCTGCCTCATTAGGCTCTGAAACTATTCAGAAGAGACGGCAAGAATTTGCCAGTGACTATCTAGTCCCATAGGTGATTATATCCTGACTTGGCATTAACACTCCCATCCATTATCCAATCAGAGGACGAGCCTTCCTCATCTTAGTCACCTTGTGATGGCAGACAACACGCTCAAACAAGTCTAACCTGCTACCACTCATGCCAGACAGGAGAAATGTATAAGGTTACATGGAACAGTGCTCAGCCCCAGGGTTATCTCTTGAAACATGCCTGCCATGCTGTTAAAAAACAACTGCAGATGATTTAGGAGGGCTGATATAATGGTTGGATAAAAACTGAATGCGCTAGTCCCACAAATAAGTTCATATGACTTTCCGTTACGGAGTTATAGTCCTTTGAAGTTTTTGTGTATTGGTGAAGCATGTGTATTGCACAAAACGGAAAAGCAATCCCATCATGCAATAATATTTTCTATTGAATATCCAAACATTATTTCACTTTTCTGGGAAGAGGATTGCTGTGTGGTTGGTAGGTGTTGAGGTTTAACTTTGGTGAGGAACGACAACAAAACTTACTGCTATATGTTGACTCAGTCCAACAAATAAAACAATGAAATACCATACATATTTCCCCATTTCCATGTTGTCCATTGTGTGACATCATGATTGTATTGCACATTGGGGATTCGTCTGAAGGGCCAAAACTAACTCCACACAGGAACACATCGTATTGAAATGGGTTGGACCTATAGATACAGTTTTCCCATTTCCATATAGACCTCTGTTGTTTCCATCCTGCAGTTGGTCCTTCATATTCAAACAATGGATGCAGTGCTGCTTGAACAGTAGTTTCCTCCAGTGGCAAACACGCAGGTATACCTATCCAGCTGAGCGGGACAGGATGAACCGCGCCAGAATGACCGCACAATTGCATCCAACCAAACTGTACTGCCGGATTACTCAGGCCCCTTGTCAAGCTGATTTCATTCTCCTACTTCAAGACAGAAACAGCAGGAACCAAGCTCTTGGATCCAAAACCTGCACCCTTGGTCCTGGCTCCAGTAACAGCTATTAGCATGAATGGCTAGATTTAAGCACCACGGGGATCAACAAGGAAATCAACACTATATGGACAACATAAATGTAATTTGACTTAAACAGGTCCTCAATTCGTCCCCTTTTTCGCCTATGAGAATGAATCTGCATTGTGTTCGGTTTTGGGGGTGCAGAATCAAAGATGTGAGTCCTCGACGTCCAAAACCTGAATGGTTTACAATGTAATTCACAACGTTTTTTGACAAATCCTCTTTTTCTGTGAATTCCTTTTGTGTAGTGATGAATATAAAGATTTGTCCAATATTCTGTGTAAAGTTCCAAAGCAGCCTTATCAGATTGGTTTTCCAATAAGAACATTTTAACTTTTTCGCATAGTGACGAATATGTCTGCATGTGTGAAATTGGTTGACACGGCCATTCCTAGTTTTGCCTCGTGACGAATGTTGGATCGTTGATTTTGTAATGCAGAAGTAATGGCATGACTATTATCCTAGTTGTGGAAACAATTGAAAACATTTTGCATAAATCGTATAATTCCCTTTTTGCATGGATGAATGTCTTAAGAAGCATAAATATACGAAAATATTCCATTTTGTTGCTGGAAACGTAGGTAGCAGCAAAATATAAATTGTTTTCGCCTAATAACACTTGGAACCCATTAGGGAAGTACCAAATCTTTACATTTGAAACAATCATTTGAAAATCTTAACATATACACACTGGGATTTCTCAAAACCGACTTTTCTGCGCATGTCATCAGTACAATGAGACGGGGATAGAATTCGGACCACCTAATTACACCCTGTAGCCAACCAATTGCCCCCCTCCACCCCACTCCTCAACATTACACTGTGAGCAATGTTTCCTGCCAATTCGCATAAACCCTTTGACTTTATTTCACACAGAGAATTACTGTTCCGTGAGAGTTCCTCAACTTTTTTCTCAGGTCTGGAAGCTTGGTTTCTACTGGCCTCAAGTCCACAATATCTACAGTTATTGCAAACATTGATAATTCATGATTTAGGTAACCAATTACGGTTGGTGGCGGTGACATTTGATGATGCACTTTGTTTATTTAGTGGAAGTGCATTTTGAAATCATTGATGGCCCGTATGTTATTTTGACACACACCGACATTAGGCCTGCACCTTATCGCCACTGGTTGTGTCATGGGTGTTATAATATTGTTTGACATCAGCTAAAAATTTCAATATCTCGCTCTTCTTCACGCCCCTTGCGCACCTTTTTTTTTTTGCAAGCACTCCAGGTGGTTATGGAATGAAATACTTAGTCAACTCACATCTCAGTCTCCTTATTGGGCGCAAACTTAGTGTGTGCTACTCTGAGAGGTGTGGCCCATTGGGGACCTGAGGACGGGCTCCTGACTGTCCTAGTGGTGCGATATGCGGCTGTCTGCATTCTGGAGAGCACAAGGTTAGCAATCAATCGCACATGGTGACTAAGCCGTAACATTTGGTTGCTGTTTAGTTCCGTATGGTTTTTTGTGCTCGTCATCTACAGGCAAACTGGTTTCTGCCCCCCCTTCTCCCCCCTCGCACACACACACACGACCACAAATAGAACAGTGTGCTGAATGGAAGGGTCTGCCATCTATTACATGTGTTATAGCCTAACAACAGCAATTAGAAGACCTCCGTCCGGAAATACTCCCTCAACTCCAACAGCCTATCACAATAACCAAAGGCAAAGTAATCCATCTAAAAATTACCCCTCATATCTCGCTGAGAACATGATAAAATACTGTATACCCTCTTTTCTGTCAGATATGCACATTTCACCCAACAATATTTCAGAATCTCCGAATATCATCATATTCACTTCCAAATGTCCAACCAGAGTGATGAAATAAAAATCGCACATATCATATCTATTGGCTTGAAGCACTCCACATTACCATGATCATGGGTAAACCAAGATGATGCTGTACCCAGTGGCAACATCCTGTAGATTAGGTTGCTGCCTTCCTCATACAAAATAATTTTATCCAGAATATTATCATCACTCATTCCAAAGTGCCAGCAAGAAGTATGAAAATAGCATTAATATCAATAGCCCCTATATAGCACCATTTTAACCAAGGTGCTTGTAGTACACACTGCCACAATCCTGGAGATGTAAGTTGCGTCTATTCAGTGTCGGTTGTCCAGCTGAGTCCTCCCCGATCCCTGATCATCAGCAGGGTAGATACAAGGAGTCAATGGACACATAAGTCTTGCTCAAGGACACAACGGAAGAGAATGAGCCGATCGGTCCTCAACATTATTACAAACAATCACAACGATCAATCACAGACAATACTCCCGTATTACAAGAGTGAATATTATGATACCTTCATCAGAACTCTTCCAGCAACGTGAGATCTCTGTCAATACCACGTATGCAGATACCGCCTCCAATAGCACTCTCCACCAAACAACAGGTAGCCACTTCTTCGTCTTCTTAAGTTCGGCTTCACCTGAACATGGAAGAGGCACAGATTGAAAGTGAAATTACAACAGGTTTCGTAATTGGTTAACAATTCTGTGAATTTTGGTAGTCATGTGTTGAAGGCGACAGTCATGCACTTGGACATTGTAGATGCGTTCTACATTTTTGTGATGCTGTCAGCATGTGAAAGTGTTCGTTTTTCCCATACACCATAAAAGAAAAGGTCAAAAGGGCCAAGAGAGATGAACCAAAAATCCATGAAAGAAATGTTTCCCATCATCCGTTAAAATATTGCATCTGCAATTTTGGCTCTTGACACGTTTAATTACACTATGCCTATAGCATTAGGCTCATCACCTCAAAATAGAAGCATTCGAGACCAGAGAAATTTCTTCTGTTCATATGGGAATGTATTTGTAACCGTTAGATCACAAAGAACTTTAATATCATTTTTGGAAGGGGTGAAAAAAATCCAATTGTAATATACTGTAGGACAACAGAAACTGAGTTTGTAATTAGGACACAATTTCCATACCATGCAAAAACTGTTGTACATGTAATATAGGACACCACCTTTGGTACTGAGCACTACTCTTGTAATATAACAGGACACCACCCTTTTTAACTGACGCAACTACTCTTGTAATATACAGGCCACCACCCTTGTTACTGATGCAACTGTGTTGCATTGATGGGCGGTCGTCTTCTTGGCAAAAGGTCAACTGTGGTGTTCCCTAGGGATAAGTCTGCGGCCGTTACTCTTTAGGCATATATGGACGATCTTGAGGTTCTGTTCATTACAGGGTTAAGAAAGTAGCAGATGATTAACAAGTTGTACGGGAGGCGGTTCCGAATGATTATGCGGCCAATTTGTTCGAAGGGATCCGGATTAATGTATAATGGTCTCCGACTGGCAAATGTTTTTCCAGTCGACAGTGGAAAAGTTAGCATGTTGGTTTTCACAAATCCAATGCTTCCTTCAAGTTAAATGGCCCCAAACAAAATATTCAGGAGGTGAGGTGATTCAGAAAAAGATCTTGGGGTTGGTTTGATTCTTCGTTGAAACCTTCCAAGCAGTGTGCCGAAGCTGCTAGGAAAGGTAAATTGATTCTTGGCTGATAGCGTCCACTTCAGTGTCCTTGAAATGATATTGTTGTCAGGCTGTTTGGAGCAACTGGGGTTGAGAGCGTACCTGGAATATTCTGTACAGTGTGGAATCCCTAACTTTGCAAAAGACAAGCAGGTTATTGGAAACAATCAAACGTTAGGGCAACTAGAATGAGTCAAGGTCTGAAAGAATTTATCCTACGCGGAAAGAAAGATTAGGCGGTCTCGGCCTAACTACCATGGAGCTGAGGAGAAGGAGAACGGGGTGACCGATCCAGTTTTCAAAATTGTCCATTGGACTGATTAGACTTTCCCTCAACTACTTCTTTGAATTTTCCAATGTACGGCAAATTAGAGGCCACTGTCTAAAGAATTATGGGCAAGCGCTGCAGGATTGGAATCGGAAATATTTCTTCTCGCAGAGAGTGATCAATGAGTGGAATGTCTTCCTGAAAATGTTGTTTTCTCTAAGCGTGTGAATGCATTCAATGGCAGTCTTGATTATTTTTCCGGAATCACGGGCGAATTATTGTGAGTTTGGTTCATTTTCTTTCCTGGGATGTTTGGGCTCCGGGGTGTTTATGAGGTTATGTCTTACTGACCCCTATCACTGAACGAAACTAAACACTCTTGTTATATACAGGCCACCAACTTGTTACTGATGCAACTACTCGTGAAATATACAGGACACCACCCTTGTTACTGATTGCAACTTCTCTTGTAATATAAGGCCACCACCCTTGTACTGATGCAACGACCTGTAATATACAGGACACCACCTTGTTTACTGATGCAAACAACTATCTGTAATTTAGAAGGACACACCCTTGTTAATGATGCAACTACTTTGTAAATACAGGACACCACCTTTGTTACTGATGCAACAACTCTTGTAATATACAGGGCACCACCTTTGTACTGATTCAACTACTTTTGTAATATACAGGACACCACCCTTGTTACTGAGCAATACTTTTTTAATATACAGGACACCACCTTTGTTATGATGCAACAACTCTTGAATATACGGCCACCACCTTTGTCTAATGGATGCAAACTATACTCTGAATATACAGGCACCACCCTGACTGAGTGCAACAACTCTTGTAATATACAGGACACCACCCTTGTTACTGATGCAACACTTTTCTGTATATACAGGACACCACCCTTGTTACTGATGCAAAATACCTCGGTAATATACAGGACACCACCTTTGTACTATGCAACGACTATTGTAAATATACAGGACACACCACATAATACCGATGCAAATACTCTATTTTGATTAACCACTCTCGAATAGAGGACACTACCTCTGTTACAGATGCAACCACGTGTGATATAAGCCACTACTCGTTATGGAGGCAACTACTCTTTGAAATAGAAATTCTGTTTACTAAGATGCAACTACTCTGTAGTATCGGACACCACTTCCTGTTTGGATGCACATACTCTCCTAATATAGGAGACCACTTCTGTTTATGCAACTACAGTACCACTCTTGTAATGTAGGACACCAGTTGTATATTATAGCACACCAAATTCTGTACGATGCAACTACTTTTATAATATAGGACACCACTTCTGTTATGATGCAATTACTGTACTCCGTACTTACAGTAGGACACACCTCTGTAGGGATGCCTTGGTATCCTGTATATAGGACAACACTTGGTTACAAGCAATACTCTGTTAATTTGAACACCACTTTTGTATGAATGCATCCCTTGAAATATGAGACACACGTCGTAGCTGTGCAATAACTTTAGTAACCTAGTTGCACACTTTCTAGTACAAGAGCTATAACATGATACACATGTGGTGATTGTAACAATCACTTTGTATTTAGAACAATCAACTTTGGATTAAAACACCCCACCCCAGTACTTTGGATTGGGTTAATTACTTTTTATTCAGAGCATAAACTTCTGAAAATTAGAACCACTCCTTTCATAATTGGTGGAATGAGTTTTGAATGTGGCTTGGAATGAGTTGAATATTTGTGGAATTACCTGTGTTAATCGAAGAGGTCCCTTTTCTTAAATGGCTGTTGTGACCACTTCTGTGTCAAATCATCACTTTGGTGATAAATTTGTCCAATGGTAGCATGCGAGAATCCTTTTTGGCACTTTAGCGGACACACAATCACATATCCTATAATACTTCTAAGTCAATGAGGGCCTATTTAATTCGCCCTATCTTGCCAAAGCTTACCTCAGACATGGGCCTCTCTGTAGAGCTCCCACAACACTGAATCCATTACCAGGCTGGTACTTCCCTCCAGCAGCAAAGGCGAGGATACTTGACTGGTTGAGAAGTCACAAAGTACTAGAACAAGAAGAGGCAGTGCGTGGAAACACACATGCACAACATAGATTCCTTTTGCTAACAGCAGCACATGATTAACCAGAAAACGCCAAAAGGCTTCTTAGGGATTCCTTGAATTTTTCTGACAACCCATAGCCAGACACAAGGCAAATGGGAGAGGATTCATTATTGGGAAACATATCGTCTGACAAATTTCACATTTTTCCCAACCACCAATAGGGTTCGATACTCTGATAAGATTAGCTACACCCTAATTTCAAGGATTTAAGACTTGGCCATTGGTGACCTCAAAACCAATAGGCGTTCATGTACTCATATGACCTTGACCTGACCCCAAATGTAGGGTCATGTACTCATCATGGGATACACATACCAAGTATGAGCTTCAATCATTCAGTTGGGGTGAGTAATCGTGTCACAAGCCTTAATAGGCCAAACATTGGACTTTACACAATTTCCATTTTCGACTAGAATCACCCTGACCTATACAAAAAACAATAGGATTCCTGTACTCCCCATAGGAAGCTACCCAACAAATTTGAACCTGATCAGACAAACCATTCTGGACTTATCGTGTTCACAAGGTTTTCAGGACTTCGATCGGGTGCCCTAAGGTTGACGCTGACTGCACCCAAAACAATAGGATTCACATTACATGATCCCTAATGTTTTGGGTCAAGTCAAAATCGTCTTAATTAGAGGTTTATGTCCTAAAAATCTGAATTGATTAACACAATAGGTTTGAGAATTGCTAGTCCCATTCAGGTTGTGAAATTCAGTAAAATGCAGTTTTTTTTCAGGGAGTACAGGAACCATATTGTGTTTTTTGAAAAACAGGGAAAAGGCTGGGGAAGAAAAAAAAGATATTTGGGTTAATTTTTGCTTGTCAACATGATAACCGAAGCCCCACTGGAAGGATGAAGTATGGAATTGGGTGGCCAATCTTTCAGTAGGTGGCTCCGTACAACGGTCCATTCGTTACCGTTCTTATGGCATTCTTCATTCACGACATCCATCTCCGGGGGGGTCTATTCAAGGTCCTTAAAAATTGGCTTTTATCGCTCAGAGACTGACTTCTTGCAGCTACCGGACCCACTTTTCAACATTTCCATAGGGGGTGTCACACTCCCACACACACCCCCCCCCCAGATTTACGCCCCTGAGAAAACCCTGTTGTTTTTCATGTAGGACGGGGGACAATTTGGGGTATATCAAAAATGATATTTGGCTACCTTTAGCTTGTTAAAAACCCATCTGATAGGAGTAGTCCATATCCGGTATGTGAGTCTTATAAGTTGCAGATCCTATCGAAATCTGGTGATGAGCAGGGAGTGACAATGCTTAGCTTGATCCAGTAAGGATTAGTGAGAGTCACTAAAGCCTTCAGCTTAACTGGTTGGATAAGTTATCTGGTAGTCCCTTGCAGTTCATGGAGTCCAATTAATGTCTTTCACTGTGTTTGTTATGTTAGGTTTGAGATATTGTTTTCGGTGAAGCAGCAAATAAACTCAAGTAAAAATGAATCATGAGCTGTACCGAAAAACAACGAGATCTGTCAACAGGATTTCAAAATGACATGCTTAACTTTTGCATAGGTTCAATGTTGGCAAAGAGTCTCTCTCTCTCAATTCTGAAAACCTGGCCTTGCAGGAGACGTTCTTACACTGGAAACCACTGTGAATGGAATCAGATGTGGCCAAAGTAAGTGTACACTCTCGGAAATTGTGGCCAAATATGACCTTTTGATGACACTAGATAGCATAGGATATGAAACAGACACAAACCAGGCGTTAACAAACTGGATGAACGTATTTATCGTATTGAAATAAACAGCCCACAAAAAGGGTCAAAAGAAAAAAACAACAATGTGGTTTAATGAGGCGATTAGACAGGCTATCAAGAAGAGAAAGGCATACAAAGAATTGATCAGCAGATATATCGCTTCTGGCATAACAAAGTAGTGACTGTAATAGATCTCTAAAAATTATAAGTTATTATATGCAAGGGCAGGGTGATTCAAAGGCTATCTGGAAGCAAGCTGCTCAGAAAACGACCCAATCTAACGCCAAACAGGCAATGCCACAGAAAAATTAATACAATAATTAGTGATGATAATGATCTTTTGTCTAGTCATGCCTAAGATTGTGAAGCTTGAATGAATTCTTTACGTCTTATCGTCAAAATATGCTTGTGATGACAAGTCAGAACATCGAAAGAAATATCTGAAGTGGTTTAAAGAATTTGCATCCAGAAATATGTGATGGTGCTGGTTTCCAAATTCCAGCGGTTCCTAACAATTTTGTATTGAAAAACAAATTTTCCCTTGTTGAAATTAGGCACTAGTAAGGCCACGGCCTAGATGAATAAGCGCTTAGTTTTGAATATTTCGCGCCGACCTAGCGGAGAGCATCACTCATATAATATAAACAGTAGTATCAGGAGTTCACTCTCCCACCTGGGAAAAGAGCTAAGATTGTCCCTATTTTTAAAAGTGGGTCCCATCTTGATGTTTCGATTATCGCCCCATCTCAATCCTGCCAGTGTATCGAAGCGTTTAAGAAAAACATGTAAGTTCTTAAATGACCATGGCAGTCAGTCTGGATTTGAGAAAGGCACTAATTGCGAGAACGGCTTCATGAAGATCGCTAATTACTGGTACAAAGCAATTGACCATGGGCAACTTATAGGATCAGTATTTTTAGACCCGAGGAAAAGCCTTTAATCATAGGATTTTAATGATAAGCTTTCAGTGTATGATTGTCCAAAAAGATCTGTTGACTGGTTTTTGTCATATTTATAAAATCGGCAGCAATCCACCTATAAAAATGGAGTGCTACTCACTCCTCTGCCTGTGTGACATGTGGGATTCGCCAAGGGTCGATCCTCAGTCCATTATTATTTATTTGGTTTATAAATGACTTGGATCAAGTCATTAGACTGTAAAGCAGATAGTATGCGACGATACAAATTCACATGAAGGGCAGGTCTGTAAGACGACATCAAAATGTACAACTTAATGAAGATATGGACCAGAGTGGTTGAATGGTGTGCCAAATAATAAAATGGCTTCATAAATAGCACCAAAACAAAAAACAGGTTGATTGGTGTAGACAGAAGCTCAACTTCTGGCCATGTAAGAAAATGAATATTGTTGTTGGTGATCAGGGATTGGCAATGTTTCTAACTGAAAAAAGAGACTTGGGGTTTTATATTGTAGCGAGTTGTCATGGGGTGACCATGTCGACATGTTTGAAAGATTGTGTCCCCCAGATTAGCCCTCCCAGACGTAATAAACATATATTGATATGGACACACGTGTATTTGTACTATAATGGATAGATTCGACCAATATTAGAGTATTGTAACCTTAGTATGGGAGCGGAATGCAGCGTACCATCCCTTCAGACTTACGCGGTTACAAAAGTCTGCTGCTAGAATGATTCTCAATGCCACTTATTCAACGATAGGTCTGACGTCCTATTTCGCACTCAAACTGGTCCTCTCTGAACAAGTCTGAGCTATAAGAGATTGGTGCAGTGGTGTACAAAATATTGAATGGGTTAGCACCATACCTAGGGATATGTTGCGGTTCATTGGCGAATTTGTAATGGTCAATCATGCGGTCTAAAAACACCCACCCAAAAAACAACTTGTTTTGAGGGAGGGAAAAACCCAGTTACGGCATAAAATCCTTTCTCCTACATAGCAGCAAAGAATGGAACGAGCTACCGATGGTATCAAAGGAGCCAATCCTTAGGCACTTTTATAAACGACCTTGTAAAGAGTTTGTTATTAAGAGGTTTTTTTTTATGTGAAATTATATGTGAGTTTAAGTTTATGTTTTCTTAAGTGTTCATATATTTTATAAGGTTTTGTTGAACGTTTTCTACGTCCATCTATGTTTCTTAATTTTCTTTACATTTATTTTTGTCTTACAAGGCTCGGGTGAGATTAGCGTCCCAACGATAACCAGTTTTACCCTCCAATTGTTTAGATAAAAAAAAAAAATAATAATAATAAATCTATGGTCGGGGGAGAACAGTGACCAAATCATGATGAGAATTCACCCCTGTTAACCTGATTGAGTCTGAAGCTGGTCTGACTCAAATAGGGTTGTGTACTTCAATACGGGAAACCAACAGACAAGTTATTAACTCCAAATACCAGGTGGGGGGGGGGGGGGTAGGTACTTTGTTCCATGGCAGGCATCGCATAAACACATACACTGTTATGACGGCACAGAATTCCTATGAACCCAACAAATGCAAAATTAAAATGCAATTGATTCTTCTATGTGGGTCAGGAAAAATGATTTCGTTCAGGTTTAGTGCCCACTCTATTCCATTTGGTTTAGGTATAATACGCGTTCAAATTTGAGACTTGCCTGATTAAGGTGAGGGAAGTGTTAACAAATTGAAGAAATTGATCAGCTGCAGCCCGAAGATTTTCTGCTTGGAAAACATTCTTCCAGTGTCTGTGAACAACAAGGGTTTTAGAAAAAAAAAGTAAAAACAAGCATATCACTAGCTGGGATACATCTGACCTGAAATTCTCACAGAAAAAGAATGGGACTGAAAGTTTCCACTTTCAGTCAGACTTGTGGCTGTGGCTCAGGGGGTGATGGGGGTGGGGGGTGATGGGGGGGGCCGGGGGGGTGATGGGGGGTGGAACATCCACATCAGGGTTAGCATTTGCCTCCAGATTTAAAGGGTCCGAAATGCCGCTACCGGACTCTTCAACTGCGATGGGATGGAGTGTTTATGGGGTACTACAAATGCAATTTTAAAGGGTGGCATATAGTTTTCAGATTCACAAATGCCCAATAAACACATAACCTGAACATACACAATGCAAACCAATTTACCCAACATCAACCCATTCACAATGAACAAAGAAGGAATTCAAGGCAAAAATTTGATGGTTCATGCCGTCACCACGTATTTTATTCTTTTTAGTTCTGCCATTCAAATGTTACACGTGCTATACAGTATAGGAACTGTATCTTTCTCTGCTGGCTGTTCATTGTTCTTCGCAGTCCTGGACAGCTGCTTTAAAGTTAAAGGTGTCCAGCCTCTCTTACTCCAGACTACCATAGGATTTACTTCAGAAAAATACCAAAAGTCCTTGTGTGTGACACCAAGCAAAGCCTAACTGATTATGAAACAATTAAACACGAGCGCACAACTATTTATTTAACCCAGGGGGAAACTTGGAGGAAATATGTATTATATTCAAACTGACTCATCATTGGTCACCTACTTCGTGGGGAACTAAGCTCTCACCATGAGAAAAACGTTTGATCTTAACGGGACGGACTTTTTTCCCGCTATTTTAACATTTATTTCCGCAGAGGTATTAATACTAGCCGGCTCGGCAAACTGCGGGTCAATTGAATGACAGGTCATGCCATTGTGGAATATGCCAAAAATGTGGGGCATCTCAAAGAGTTCTTCACTGCACTAATACAAAAGTACCGCTATATAAGTGTTAGACTAGAGACACTCTTGTTTTCATTTCGGTACGAAATCACCTCACGTAGCCAACGGAGACAGTCATATTGGCCTACGCAAACCATGTGCATTCACGGGGCGACTCCCTGGCTTAGTAAATGAAGAGGTTGCTGCTGGGAACGCAGTTTCGGTTGTACTGTGAGCAGTCGAATGATTCTCACCCGGTTGGCTAGTCCAGTTGAAATTGAAGCGTTGTGTGGTATGGGGGAGCGGAGTCACGGGCCCTTGTTGATTTGTTGTAGCGTACACGAGGTGCGAGATTTACAATCGGCAATATTTCAGTGTTGGACGCAGGTGAGGGATTCAGGGAAATGCATCGACTGAAGTGTGCTTTGTTCGGCGGTAAGTGGAGAAGTTGCGGGTCAAGTTACGATATGATTGTTCATTGTAATATAAAAAATTTGGCTCTGAAGCCTGTTCTTGCCAAGTTGAGGGGTGCAAGCAGAGGAAGACCTGCGCGTCTGAGATGTTTTGGTTTTGAACTCAAATGAAAATGATGGAGATCGGGTCTAGGAGCGCAGATGCGCAATGATGCAAACCTGATCCACACTGCAAGGCACTGGTAGCACAATGATCACCCCTATAAAATCAAGTCACACACTGAATTTCCTACGGTGACGTCACACCGAAGTTGTCAATAGGAACTTCTGGTATAACCATATACAGTAAAAAAAACATGATGATTTCAAAACTGACCCTCGGCCCCTGTGGATCCAGCAAGTGTGCATGGCTTAGCATAAAATTTTATAGGCTACTTGGGTTTGCATGACCTGTGAAAAATCACAAAAAAACTGGGGGAGGCCTAGGCCTATGTGTTGTCATCTGGAGATTGTGAGATTTTATTTCAGTTTGTTGTCATAACCATCTAGCAAGTCTAAAAATTGATTCTGTCGGATGATAGCAACTTGTATTCCTGCAGCAATACAATGTTGTGTGATAATATTGAAAGAAAATGACTGCGAAGCTTGATCTAACAAGGCAGATGTTTATAGGTGAGGCCAACTTTTTCTTCCAAGTTGCAAGATGAGTCAAAAAATTGGTTTTAATTGGCTAAACCTAGGCTGCCTAACTGTAGTGTTAGTCAATGGCAGAAGAGTCAACACTTGTGTGCTACACTGTAATGTAGTATATATACTCGTGGAGGGGCCTCTGTGGTCGGCACAGTCAAGGGCAAGGCCAAATATTCCAATTTCTGCTCAATTACTTACTGGGGGGGGAGATTCATACAGTAACACTGCCATTGAGGACTTAACCGATATGTACCAGATGAGCCGCCATCTGGAGCGGACACTAAGGTAGAGCAAAGAGCCATTTCTGTTAAAAAGGGTGGCGAAACGGTGGTGGTGGGTGACAATAAATCGCAGATCTGTACACGTGATATAAATGAACAGAATCGGATTATTATATCATTGGAGTAATGGAATGGAAAACAATTGTGTTATTCGATTTGGGGTTCGAAAAGCATGGTAAACATGAATGCACATTCTCGAGTGATTGTATGAATAGTGATGTGGAAGTATGATAATAATCAACTTGGAGCAGTAGTTCCTGAATCAAACAAAAGAAGTTTTGATGGGGTAGTAACCATAACTACCATGAAGAATGTATTCATGCATAGAATTAACTTGAAGGGGAAACTCCAGACAAGAGGTGTTTCCTTGCATTTCTAAATATTTTTCAGGACATTCCTGAGCTGCGTTCCATTTGCAAGTGGGACGGGCGGGCGGCGGGCGTTTTGGAAGACGCGTTTCCATGCACGGGCGGGGGCGGGCGTGTTCTCGTCGTTCACTTTTTAGTGTGCACGGGAATTGCGCTATTTATAAGAACGATGTAGCCTATTATATTCTTATTATTATTATTTCGTTCGTAGTATTAGTATTGTTAATATAAATATTAGTATTATATTATTTATCAACACAACGGACGCCTATAGTGTTTAAACTAAAACACCGGTGTTTTATTTTCTGAAAAAATATTGTTCTTGAATGTCAACGATTAAGGCCCACCATCAAAACTTCACACAATTGACAGGTTTTGGAGATTAATTAGCAAATGAAATTATATCGCGGGGTTAAACATGTAAATATGGTCAAATAGGTGGTGCCGTTGAGTATAGACACAATCTGTTAAAATTCATACCTAGTGGAAACTTGAAACAGTAGTAGGAATGTTGTTGCGAACATATTTGAACGTAGAATAGTCCCCCACTCTCCATTATCCGGCTTCAAGCCGGTAAGATTGCAGGGAAATCCCCGGGACTTGATTACGAAATACCCACGCGGACACCGGCGGGCGGCAATCGCTACTTGACCGATTCGAGAAAACGCCCGCCAGCCCGCCGCCCCCCCGCCACGCCCGCCCGCCGCCCCCCCGCCCTCGTGCATGGGAACGCTCCCTTGCAAATAAGGAAGAGCGATTTTAGACGGCCCGCCCGCCCGCGGTGAAGGACGCGGCTTAAAGCCGCGTTTCCATGCCCTCGGCGGGCGGGCGGGCGGGCGTTTTGAAGACTATTTCCATGCCGCGGGCGGGCGGGGCGGGGCGGGCGTTTTCTCGAGTCCACGCCAACCTCTTCTCACTTTAGTGTGTATAAGCGCTATCATAGAACCGCCGCCTACTAGTATTATTATTATTATTATTGTTGGTGTTATTATTATTCTTTATTTTGTTATTAATTATTTATTATATCATTAGTATTTATCACCACCCGGACGCAGACTAGTGTTCAAACTAAACACCGTTGTTTTTTTCTGTAACCATTGTTCTGAAATTCAACGATTGGCGGCCCACCATTAAAACTCTACATTGGACAGGTTATTGGAGATTTAATTTAGCAAATCCTTGACATATCATCGGTTTAAACAGTAATAATGTGTTCCAAATAGGGTCTGGCCGTTGAATATAGCCCAATCTGTATAAATCTCACTCCTATGTTGGAACAAAATGAGTGTTGTTTTGAACATATTTGAACCTAAAATTATCTTCTACTCTCCATTATCCTGCTCCAAGCCGGTAAGATTGAAGGAAAATCCTCGGGAATTGATTACGAAAAACCACGCGGACGCGCGGCCAGGCCGGAAAAAATCGCTACATGACCCGATTCGAGAAAACGCCCGCCCCCGCCCGCCCGCCCGCCCCGTGCATGGAAACGTTCCCATTGAAATAACGAATGAGCGATTTTAATCCCCGGCCCGCCAGCCCCGCCCGCCCCGCGTGCATGGAAACGCGGCTTTATCATTGTCACGTGAATCAAAGCTCCCCGCCCTTCACAACGGATCGAATATCCCCAATATCGTCTACGAAGTCACGACCAAGCAACCATATGGCCTCAGTGTGTGCGTACATACGTACGTGAGTTAGCGCTCAGCGCCTAGACGTAGCAGAACGCCAGTTTCATACATACTTCTTTCAAACAAAGGCTACGGTTCTTGAGATCAATAGGATTCATAATTACACTGGTGGGGAGTACTCCAACTCATTTCTAGTGAAGTTATGGCCTACAAATCGATTAGAAAATATCACCAAGCAATAAATTGCCCACTTCGCCACAATCTTTCCGAACTCGCTCGATCCGACGTTACACCGGAAGGCTATTCGCGAATGCCCAGTGAGTAAGTTGTATGTGAGTTCCACTGTAACAAATTTCCTATTGAAGTCGTCGTAGAAGGCTCATAATCCATTGGTTCATTTTAATCATGGAACTGCTGGTTTGGTCAGATTGATTATGTCGGCAAAATCCCGTCATTTTGTTCTAAATTTTCGACAATAATTGGGGGGAAAATGCTAATTTAGAACGGGAAGGGGTAGTACAATTATAAAGTATGATTGTTTGTTCACTAGCCATCTAACTTCGACTGACGTGAATCAAATAGCAGTTCCGAGTTGGACTGGTATAAACATTGTTCTCGTGTTTTTTCCGGTTCTAAATAGCGTCTGGTCGCCGCATACGTCACAATTAAGGAGGATCTCAATAGTCACGCTAAGCTGGCGCTGTGCCACACCGTAGCGCTTGTGTTTGGCGCATTAGCCAAAGGGCGGGATGTTTTGAACTCGGCCTCGGTGCTTGATCTGGAGTGGGTCGTTCGGAAAAAAAAACGGAAATGGAAGTGGTTCGAAAAGAATGCCGGAAAGTAGGGAAACATGTCTCTTGCGTGGAGTTCCCCTTTAATTTATATTCCTAATAGTTGGGGGTATCTATTCTGATGCTCATGAAATGGCAAATCGAGGTTTAAATCGAGGTCATGTTCTGGAACTTGGGAAATTGGGCGCCTATGGATCCCTCGACAAGAGAGTATGATGAAATTGGGATAATACTCCGGAAATCAATTTTCGAACCTCTAACTTGCCAAAAATAGGTGAATTTGATCTATCATGGTTAAAAGGGTACACAGCGTTAAAAGAAATACCACGATGTTCTGACGTCTGGTAATATAATCCAAATGTAACTTAGTTCAGTAATAATTCCCTTGATGATTCGATTTCTGATATATGATTCAAATAAATGCACTGTTGACCTGAACTGACCGTATATGGTTGCAGGCTCTTGACCCTAGATAACCTCTAAGATGTCCAAAACAATAGGGATTATGTATTCATTAGTTTTAAGAACAATACAGTTACTGGTACTCCATCCAGGTGGGGTACGAGTTATCGTTAAATAGCGTCTGTTAAATAGCCAAGTCAGTGTCACGTTTTCAAAATATTCCATTTCATCCCAAACAGAACCCGGTATACACCCAAAGAACACGGTGTGTGACGGTTGGTGACCTTTGGCTGACCTTGAACAATGAGAATAAGTAGGCATACTATGCAGGCGGGCCAGGGTTTTACGAATGGGGGGGGGGCAGAACCAGACAGACCAGAATTGGCATGGAGTGTGGACACGGGGGAGCATTTAGGGGAGGGTGTGTTGCGATTTTTGAGTCATAATACTGCTTAGATGCAAAAGGTGCCAACTTTATACACTTTGTAAGTGTAGCTACGTCAACGATCGAGTTTTGACAAAAAAGTCCATGAATGGCTGGAAAAAACATTTTATGTTTTTTTCCAGCAGACAAATTTTCAAGGCAGGTCATATTTTATTCGATACACCTGAAAAAATAAACCCGAGGAAACGTACCTACGTCTTAAAGTGGCAGGCTACTTTTGAAAGAAAACTTTTTTACTAATGCAAATTCGAAGATATCTAGGGGCGTAAGCCGGCATGTGTCGAAGTGATCACGCATGCCACGGGGTCACACTTAAGGCCGGACGAACATTGAGTCCTGTCACCTAATATTATAAAACGGTGGCTATTAAGACCTCCAGTGTCCTCAAAAACAGTAAAAATCCGTTACATTTGCGAACGCTAGATTGCAGCAACAGTTTGAATCCGAGTTTGAGGCTCTATGAGAACGAATAGAAAATAACCTAAGTGGATAACGTATTTTGACACTACAAGGACCCCACCCCCCACCGACAAAAAACGTGTGGAGTGAAATCATCATGCTGTCGATTTTATTTTTTTCGGCCCCAAATTCATAGGGGGGGGGCAGACGCCCTCCGGCCCCCCCCCCCTGTGGCGCCGCTCCGGGCAAACTCTATAAACATACATACCCTACAAAAACAAAAACCGTTTTTGAACCATGATGTTAAGTTCTAACGGGTTTATAGGGCAAGAATACATACATACATACATAACATTACATACAACATAACATCCATAATAATACCTACATACATACATACCATACATACATACATACATTATCGGCTCATTTATATGTAGTTAGAACGAAACGAGAGGAGGTCATATTGAATGCTAATTTAACAAAAATCACAATTGAGGGCAGGGCGCCCCCTCAGATACAACAGAGGTTATTTTTGTGGAGAGAGATGGAAAAACCTCTATCTATAGGTCCAAACTCCATTTCAATACGATGTGTTCTATTCGGGGTTATTGGCCTTCAAAGTTTGCATTGAGCGGAGAAATGGGGAGAATCCCAATTGCGCATATAATGCATGAGTCACACATAACAACATAGGAAATTATGTTATGATTTAATTGTTTCATTTTGTTGACTAGTGTCACATTAGCAGAAGTTCGTTGGTCTTTCAATCACTAAAATAACTATCAACACCTACCCAATCCACTCAGCACCCTCTCCATAGACAATGCGTTTCGAAGTGAAATAATGTTTGAATTCAATATAAAACAAAGAATGTTGCAGGGGTGCCAAGTATAGGACATCATTTATTATTGCCATGATGGGTTGCATTTTGCTTGGCCGCAAAAAACAGCTTCACATACACATTACTTTCAAAGACAAACTCCCTAACTGGAGGGAGATCCTTGAACTTCTGGTTTGGACTGACGCATTCAGTTTGGATCGGCTTATATGAGCCACTGACAAAGCATACTGCAGTTGTCCTCTATGAGAAGACAAATCAATGAACTAGGCTTTGTCCCGTCTTTTTTTTTTAATGGTTAAAAATCCCACAGGACTACACATGGAAAACAGTAGCCTAACAACTGGCCTGTGAGTCAACGTATCGGGGACAAAAATGCCGACTTGCATAAAAATATATAAAAGTATATAAACAAAATGAAAAACAATAAAAAAGAAGAGAAGAACAGAGAAAGAATATGTGGGACATTTTCGCAACTGTATTACCAATCAGGGCCGTGTGCAGTCGACTTAAAGTGAGTTGGCACTCGTATAGGCCTACATACCGCAAAATTCCGCTGTACTCGATTAGCGAAATATGAAAGTTATGAATGTCGCATAGACAAGCTCTGATATGGCAAGTAATGTCAAACCTCGTAATCCCGACATTGGATGCAAAACGACCTACATTGAGCCTTTTCATACGCAACATGTTGGGGTTGTTGCAATTATCGTAATTTGGGAAGAAGAAGAAAGAGAAAGTTTAATCTGTCTCAGTTTTGGAAACTCGGTTAGGGAAACTGTTATGTCTGGGTAAGTAGCCAGACATAACAAGTTTCTGAAAATTCTAAAAATCCGTCTGTTCGCTGATGAATGTCAAATATGACAAATTATGAACAATTGGGGGTGGGGCGGGGGTTGGAAATGGCCACCCCCTCTAGCGACGTCCCACATGAAGTTGAAACATAAATGCATTCCAATAGGTCCACGCAAGCATTGAACTGCGCCCCCCCCCCCCCAATAGGCACTCGAGCTGCTATGAAACTTAAATACAAAGCATATGTAGCTGGCAATTCACGTAATGCTGCACGCGCTACTATGAAATCCACTTCAGCAACACATTAAATCAAGCACAAACTAATTTAATTCCGAAATCACCGGACTGAGAAATTTTCTTCCAAGCAGATGCCAAACGGTTACTGTCAACATAAAAAAAATGTACGGTTATCAATCAAGTGATAACTAGTTGACAATACCTTTTTATATCTGAGATATGCAGTCTCTGATTCATCCAGAAATCTTCCAACGAAACATTTCTCAATGTTCGTTCTTCACATTGTAGCAGACTGAACACACCACTGTTAGAAGACCATCTGCGCCGTAGGAGCCAAAATTGATAACTTGGGTTTTCAAGTTAAGCTGTGATGAAGATGATCATATTTTACCATACAGGCCAGATATAACGTCGAAACCTTACTATTTATCAGGTTAAGTTGACGAGAATATTCATTGTTGGGAAGTGTCACTAAACACAAAGCACACCACCCACCTTCGCTATTGTCGGCGCAGTGTCGCAGTTGGCCAAGTAACCGCTTCTTAGAACTTTGTCGTAGTAAGGCATTATAGTGTTAACGAACTTCATTGAACTTTTGAATGGGCTATATAGAATGTTGGAACGTTGAGTTTTCAAAACCCACGAGCGCCTCTATATAACATCGATGATTACTACCACAAAACATTTGTACTTTCACAATCTTGGAAAGTACACACACACACCGATTCCACTCGTAGAGAATTTACCCATGCCTCTAGTTTTAACTACCGAGTGACCTCAGAAAACTGCACGAGTCATTCTGTCCCACAATTTATTTTCTTATAGTTACAATCGTTGGTTTATTGACGTTGTGCGTGATGACGTATATGGTGTGTCACGTGAGTCAATCAAATACAGTAAAACTACAAGAGATTTTGTAGCTTGGAGCAAAGCTTTTGATAACACATGGTGTGGTCATTAGTTGATGGTATGTGATACTGCATGCGTGAACAGGGTTAGTGATTTTAGAATGTTATATGTATATTTTCGCGATGGGCGGGTATTAGCGGAGTACCGCCAACTGAGCGCGAGCGCTCGCAAAAAATTCACACTTTGGATATTTCACGAAAAGTCGGCAATCTGGATGGAAATTATCTTAACTTGATTTTAATCATTGTCTGCACGGAATTTGGCGTCCGCCTGGCCGAATCTTCGAGTTATTTTAGGGGGGCTCTACACAAACAGGTGCCGCCTTAGCATTGTGCCACCATGCACACACCAAACTCTGCAACAAGTGGTCGCACCATACAATTGATTGCTGATGCTGAGAATATATTTCAAATTTGCAAAGAGAGTGTATGCCAAAAAAAAATTCACAAGGTTCCCGCCAGGTGGTAGACTTGCCCCCGTCGCCTAAACCTCCGTTCCTTTGAAAACAACCAAGTTTACACTTTTGCAGCATTCCATCGAAAATTCAGGCAATATTTGACAACGCAATTGGTGGCGTTCCCTTTCCGCATTTTCGATGCCCCACGGTGTTTGACCTCAAAAGTTATTAATATGTGCACGTGTACCCAACTTTCAAAAGGTGGTTCGCACCCATGAATTGCCTAAAAAAAAAATCTAGACCCACCAGGTGGTGGAACCCGTCCCCACAACTCCTTCCCTCAAGAATGAGAGCGACTTGTATGTTAGTTGGTTTGTTTGTTTGTTTATTTATTGAATAAGGGTCCTCTAGCTGGTAATCGACAAGTCAATGAGCAACACACTAAGTGGTAGAGCCCAGTCTCAAACGACGTGGTTTGGAGGAGAACCCTTCTTTCATGAATAATTATGAAGAACAACCCAGAGTAATAAACCGGGCATTTCTTTGTTGAGGAACACCTTTTTTCTACATAAAGAGCCGTATATGGTTTCCGAACATACAGGTACATACATAATCGCGCGCGAAAAATTTCGAAAATGTAGCAGCAGCGTTCAACAAACGTGATCATTTAGGTCATTATGCATTTGTTTCAAACACGGTTGCTGCTGGATATGTCGATATCGTGTCATTATATTGGGCAAAATATTGGGGGGACACCGTACCGCCACCGTCCCCCATGATCGCAGCCCAGTGTTTTCCCATGTTTCTGAATTCTGAATGTCCCCCAACAATCAGTCGATGTCAGCCTCTACTCCTTACAAATCATTGGCAAGCTTCGACTAAGTTAATCGACGTTAGTTTCGCCATGATATGAACATGAAGGTCATGCCATCTGTTTAAGCGATCCCCCTGTCGCATAGTGCTCTCAAATATCAATTTACAACCGTAATAGCGTTTCACATCAAGGATCGTTCCGCAAGTGGAGGTCCTATTCAGAACTGGCATTGATACCTGCGAAGGTGTGAGTCTGTCCGGCTCCATCTGTCTGGAATTTTGCCCTCAGTGTCATCAGATGCAACCCTATAAGTCGGATTTGGAGTCGAAATTTTTCCGATCCGCTTAGAATTCTTTACCTCTTGTGGTAGGGTTTCGACACTCTTGTCCATTCACTGCAGGAAGCAGAAGATCCTGGAGCTTCCGGTATATCTGTATCCGATTGGTTGAAGCGATCATAGATACAACTGATGATGCTTACACGGCATCTATATATATCGGACGGTTATGACTCCACATCTTATGGGTTTGATAGGCCGGTTGGGTGTCGTTCCTTTGTCCAGGCGTTTTGGGATGTTTCTTCGCCTGGGCGTACGAGGTCCCCCTAGTCTTAAAGCGTTTCTGCAGTGACGCTGATCCAAAAGCCCTGGAAGCGTTTCGAACCTTTCAAACAGGTTCAAAGTCATCCCGCCCATCCGTTTTCCTTCCGCATGTGTGATGCTACACCTCGTATCCTGATCTTTGTTGTGGAATCTGAATTCCCGTCAGGATCTCAACGAAGTTTCATCTCGGGGAAATTGGGGGGACTGGATGTATAGTTCCCTGGACGCCGGGTCTAAATAACCGGAACCGAACGCGGAGCGTGTGCAAAATTGAGGAACAGGCTGAATTAACGGGAACGTTGAAAATGCTAAAACGAGCATACGTAATATTGAAAATGCATGAGGACGGTAGGGCTGTATGTGTGCGACTAATCAATTGGCCTACGCAGAAAGGAAGTAGAAGTAGTCAAACCGAAAAAAATTTGTCATTCGACTAGCCACGGTTTTTTATTTCGTATATTTTTCTATTTCCATGTCACATTTTTTTTCACTCAACGGCCGTGCTCACATGCGCTCTTCCATTTCCCAATTTATTTCGTTGTATGGCTGCTGAAAGAAAAAGTGAGGCGGCCATGGCCGCCCAGCCGCCCCGCTTGCGACCGGCCTGTATTCAAGACCATAATGATACAAGAAATCATATGCTGAACTGTTTGAAGATCTTTTTGACAATGTCCACTCGTGCACCTCATCCATTCAGCTCATTGCCGATTATATAGATTCTTCAGGCGCGTATCCGGGGGCGGGGGGGGGCTTGGGGGCGCGCGCCCCCGAGGAAGAGAAGGGAGGAAAAAGGGAAAAAGGGGAAAAGAAGAAAAAGGGAGGAGGAGAAAAGAAAAGAGAGGAAGAGAGAGAAAAAAGAGGAAAGGAGAAGGGAGCCAGGAAAGATGGAAGGGGAGAGGAAGGAGGAATAAGAGAAAGGAAGGGGTGTATTAAAAAAAAATACGAGAGAAACCAAAAAAAGAAAAGTGACGTGGCTATTGTGGGTCATATAAACCGGTCGAAGAATGTTCCCACAATTTCAGCACTAGACCCCCCCCCCCCCCTCCTCGGCTGGTCTAATCAGTGTACATCATCAGCTTCCGGTATTCCGGATGATAAAAATCGGATTGGGCCGGAATCCTCCTTCTCCACCACCCATACAGGCTGATCAGGGGGAAACGTTCTTGATAAACAATGATTTAAGTGATCGCCACATACACGCTATAAGGCGTGGTTGAACTGAATTCGACATAAATTTATGTTGACATCCTTGTCAAAAGATTACCATAATCTGCTAGGGCAAACGCCATTATCACAGCATCCGAGGCAGTTGCATATAGTAAAGTTGAGATCGAGTAGCGCAAACTGGGCGAAGAATGGGAGAAGAGTAAGAGCGGGGTGAAGCAAAATTGAAATGTTTACAAAATAACTACTGAGTGCCCACGAAAACATGTGGTTGTCATCGTCTTCAACCTCCAATGGAATTAAGCAACACTTTGAGATTTCGTATTGTATATTCGGATAATACAACAAGCTCACCAATTCAATGTCCAGCGCCTCTACAGAAACTAAGGCTGTGAAAGATCAGGGAAGATTTGGAAGTGCCTTTTCTAACACTGGACGCCCTATCCCGAAATTTCTGTGTTAACACTCACCAACCGAAGCTGTCTCTCTCCGATCAGATAATTGAATCAACGACCATGGAATACTCTAGCCGTAGCGCAAAAACCCATTTTTCCCCTCTCCCGTGTCCCCCCCCCGGGCGTCAATCCTGTGGGGGGTGGGGGGACTTGTCCCCCCCCACCTTTTTTAGGATTCTCCCATTGACTTTCATTTTTCACCGTATTTTTTTTGGGCGGTGAGTCATGTCCCCCCCACATTGGTCATGTCCTCCCCCCCCCCCCGTCCCCCACTCTGAAGTGGATTGACGCCTAATGTCCCCCCCCCCCCTCATGAAATTTGTAATTTTCGCAGAAAAAATTCTGTAGTCAGTATTCGCCGACCGTTTCAATCAGACCCTAGCTATTGTTGTTTTCGTGACAAGAAAGGCAATAGCCTAATTGTGCCAAATTTGCCTCATTGCACTACGTTCGTGTGCTTCGCGCGTGGTACTAGGGGTCAATCGTCCCGTTGCTCCCCCGTCTCCCGACATCGCTGCAAGCTCTATAAGGGAAATGTCTACTCATTGGCCGCCAGCTGGTGAAATAATAACAGCAACATTCTCTTGACTGACAACTAACAACCCCTCCCTTGGCTTACTAAACCCTTTATCCCTCTTGTCCGTTTTCTTCCTCTCTCAACAACGAGCAAGCTCTATATTGGAAACTTCTTCCTCATTGTCCCCTAGCTTATACATATCAATGTGAGTGAAAGATATATACAGCAACTTCTCCATTGAACTTGACAACTACCCTCAACCTCTTTGATTACTGAACCCTTCAGCCCCTTGTCCTTTTCTCCCCTCTCTGAACTGCAGTATCCTAAGCTATCAGCTGCTTGATTTTCAGCCGTGCTTTCTCCAGGGAACTACTACTCGGAAGTTGCCTGCTCTCTCATGGCATAACGTTATATCTGGACAGTAGAGCTAAGTTGCTACATGCCTAAATTTCTGCTGGGATTATGATTTTTCTCATATGTGCTCTGGAAATATTGACAAAATTGGCGCGCTTTCGCGTGCACTGGTGGATAGTAGTCTGGCGCAGCAATGGTTGAACATTCTGACTGAAAAGTTAAAGTCGGGGCCACGATAGGCCCGAGGTCTAGCATAATGTCACAATTTTCCACCACCGGTAAAAAATTTGTGATCATAAAATGATCATCAAACGCCCGGGAAAGGCCTTTCGGCCGCTGGGGCTTGCAACAATCAACACTTTTCGTGTCCACTTCGCGCCAACACATGGTGGCCGCTCCGCTCAGATAGTATTCTCGTTCCCCCTGTACCCCCCTCGCCAGACGAAGTCGGGCAACGCTACTTTGCTCTGCTCCCCCTCTCTCCAGCGCCTCCCCACTGAAAAAATACTAGCCCCCCCCTTGTGGCCACCGAAGTCAATTACGGAAAGTAGTCTATACTGTTTTTTTTTCCTGCAATCTGAGTGGATCTATTGCCTTGCGAAACTATTTTCTCAACGATTCACGCCAAGCAATGATTGGGCTAAGTTTAGATAGCCAGCAACATCAAATCTCCCACATTTCATTAACGGGTGTGTAATCACCGTTATTCCACATATTGTCACTTTGCTGATCATATATTTATGGCTAAAAGCATGGGGTTGGTTTCAACTCCTGCCCCACCTGTTTACGTAATTGTAAACTTGCAATAGGTTCTTGGTATTATTTTTGAACTCCTTGTGACGTCTCTTTCATAACATAAAAACAATAAAACACATAGAGAGGCGAGATGCTGTGTTTCTATTCTTTAATCTGCCTATATCCTGCAGAGTGAAACCTCTCAACATTCTTTCCTTACTGAAATTGCACATCCATTTTTTGCAATTAGGCCTGGCGAGTGCCATTTCCAGCGATCTTGGAGGTATAAAAAACCCCCCCAACCAAAAAACAAAACGAAACACAAAACCAAAAGTTCTAGTCGCTACGTGCCAACCATAGTGCTCAGATATTGGCACTCCATAAGCCCCCCACCCACCAATTTCCGAAAACAGATTAACGCCCCTGATTTTGCATCCAGAGGACCTGGAGGAAGAAAAAGAACAGAGAGAATGGGCTAAATAACCCGGTATTCGAAACTTCTGCACAAGGCACCAAGCAACAGTCGATTATAAACCCTTATCTATCAAATCATGGAGGTGGGGCGTTTGCGAACGGTGCCACTGCTCCTGGCATGGAAATCTGCTCATTTTCCAGCGATGGTTCGTTTCTCATGCATGGTAGCGCCAGGAGCCCGATGCAGTTTGCCTCATTCCGGACAGGAAAAGGCCTATTTTTTGAATGTCCATCAGTGATCTCAGCCTGACTGAATAGTACGTTTTATGAAAAAGGAGAAGATGCTGTCATACACTTACACATCAGTTATTCATGCATGAACCGATGGTCACGTTCATTTTTCTCCAGACCGGTTCTTAAAGTTTACACAATGTAACATATACGGCACTGTATCATATCAGGGACCATAAATGAGAGTTTGTTTAGTGTCGGGGCAGTACGGTATGGTTGACGGGCGAGGAATCATGCTGGTCACTCGTATGGCGTTGGTTTCTATGTGTGATTATGTATGTGGAGAAGAAAACCCAACCCTTACATTTAGATTCATATATTTCAGTATGAGTGCAAACATCTTTCTGTTCTCAGTGTCTTTCCACCACGAAGAGGCACTTTGTTTTTAGCGCTAGTGTGAGTATATTAAAACGATCTCTCTCGTGCGCCCGAGGGGCATGTCGGCGATATGGGAGGTGTTTAAACCCTCAAAATTTCGTCTACGCGCCGCGCCAACTGAAGCTGGCGCTCCGCTTAGATAGTTACTCCGCGCCCCCGTGGTTGACAAATCCTGCATACCGCCCTGTTCTTAGCCTACTATCTACTGGCGGATCTAAGGCGGCCAACGTGGCCAACAAATCAGTGCCTGGAAAGGCGTAAACATTTTCGCGTGCTTTCTGCTCTGTGGTGTTTTGGACTTTTGGCCTCCACGTTGTGCACAGGAATCTAAAGTATTCTGGCAACCTTTTCGGAGATTTCAGCTAACAATGTCTGCCTTCAAACTAGAAATGTCCCATGCACCTATCAAATACGCATCAAAGTAAACGAGAGAAGCCAAAAGTGCCTCGTGATTCTTGACTGTCCTGACATCGATCAAGCTATCATTTGTCAACTTCCATGGTTCACGATAGGGTCATGTGTGCTCATTATGGGGAACTCACATACTAAAGTTTTAACTTCTCACCCCGTGAGATGTTTGAGGCATACCAAATTTCAACCTTATCGGACCAGGCACTCTGGACTTATCACGTTAACAAGATTTTCGACTTTGACTCTCTTGACCTCAGATTACCGTTGATCTGACCCTAAAACATCAGGGATCATGTACTAATCTAGAGAACCCACATAAGTATGACCTCCATCCTCCAGTGGTTCGATTTATCCTGCTAAACGAAGGCCTAAAATTTTGCCAATTATCAGTTTTTCCAGCATTTTCATTTTTTCCCCAAAACTGAACCCCGTTCCCAGCAAACAATAGTGTTCCTTACTCCCCATAAGAGGATATATACCAAATTTCGACTTTGATCTCTCTTGGACCTCTGATGACTTGACCTGACCCCAAACAAAAGATCTTACTCGTTATGGGGAACCCATATACCAACTTACCAAGAATGAGCGACTTCAATACCTCCAGGTGGGGTCGCGTTTCGTGTGTTAACCAGCTGGACGTCCACACACACACACACACACACACCACACACATTACACACCACACTGTCATGACTGCATAGTTCCCTGTGACTCGCCAAGAATAAAAACACGGGCGTGTCCTTGAATAGAATAACTTATAACCGATGTCCATGCAATGCTGTAATTGAGTCAAGCTAACCGACGTGTCATCAATACTCTGTAAATTCTCGCGCGCCGTAGAGCCTGTTTGACGATTTCGGTTGTTATCTTCATTACTCCGGTACCCATAGCCTGCAACAAGGAAGTGTGAAAACCACCAACCCAATTTTGTTTTCCATTTAATTGGGACCCTTCTGCACGTCGGACCAAGAGGCGAACAGTTCCTCAGAGAACTTCTCCCTAAATGAACAGTTCCGAAACAATATAATATCTCAATTTAGGAATGTTGCTTACTGACTCCCAAACCACGAAAGTGCCATTTCTGCAATCGGTGTGTGTGTGGGGGAGGGGGGGGGGGGGGAGGGGGGGGGGGTGTCTGACAAGAGAAAATTTTTCTTGTTAGGCTATTGTCCGCGCCAACCTTGATACTCCGCTTAGATAGTATTCGCTTTTATCTCCAGCACAATCGCTCGCTGCATAGTCTTAGTTGATGCATGAAAGATCATAAAAATATTCTGTATCGAATATCGAAACAAAAAAAAAAGCCCATCAAGATTTTCATAAACGAAAAAACTCACAGAGGCTGAAAATGGTCATTTCCTGCAACATGGCTTTATATATTCTCTTCCTCAAAATGTTTGATATCTCAACCCAGAATGTCCATTTTGCTCAGGACTTGCTTTGATGTGTTTGGAACAGTTTTTATGTGAAGGTTGCTATCAGGGGCGGCGCCAGGGTTGTACGATAGGGGGGAAGATTTGGCATGGATGTCTGACATGGGGGAGGGGTCCCCCTCCCCTTTGCGATTCTTGAGTCATTAATAATGCTTAGATGCAAATGGTTGCCCACATGGGAGTACACTTTGTAAGTGTATACTACGTCAACGAGTTTGGAAAAAAATCCATAAATTTGTGGAAAAAATTTAAAAGCCTGACAATTTTCAGGCAGTCATCATGAATTCGATACACCTGACCAAAAAAAAACCCCGATGAAACCGTACCTACGTTCTGTACAGGTAGGCAGCTGACTTTTTTTAGATAAAATGCATGTATTGTAGTTTAAAGATGGTGTGTCAAATAAAATATAAAAGCACAACATTGACCCAGTTGTAGTAATTTCGTAATTCCCAAATAGAATCACTTAGAAAGCAACTAGAAGCGTTCTCAATCCAGGATATTCACATGATATCCAGCTACAAAAACAACTGATATTTTACTCCTTGAAGTCCGTAAAGAAATGGGAGGTAATTAGTAAAGAATCATGTTGATATTCGAACTGAACTCAACGACAATCAGGGCCTACCGCCGGCTACCGGTACTAATTTGTATCTATAGGCCTTTAATACTATACTCACACATTGACAACGTTCAGATGAACGTAACGTATAGAGACAATCAATCGTATGAGCCTCGGTTCTCTGTTTTTCTCAAGCATCAAGCACGTGAGACCAAGGTGCCTGTGTAGCCCCTAGATGTAAGCCATTCCCGAAATAACAAAGTGATATGCTGCGAAATTTCATTTCTAGACTCTCGTCATGACAATTTCAAATTTATATAGTTCGAAACTCCGAGTCAACCTCCGACAGTTTCGAAAATATTTCATAAAAGTCTAATCCCTGTTGTAAATTTCTACACAATTACGAAGATATCTAATGGCGTAAACTCGGCATGGGTCGGAGGGATCACGCATGCCACGGGGTCACAAATGAGGCGGAAAAGTTAACATGAGTCCTTTCACATAATATTAACCAACGGTGGCTCATAATGACCACAGTGTTAAAACGTAAACAAACGTACATTTTTGCGAACGCTATATTACAGCAACAGTTTGAGTCTCCGATTTTGCGTCTCGATGAGAACAGGGGAATAGGAAATAACATATATATAAAAAATAATTAAAGGTGGAAAGAGTTTTGACACTTAACCCCACCCCCGACGGAAACCCTTCTGCCCCCCTCCCCCCCCCCCTTCCGTGGCGTCGCCTCCTGTGCACGTTGAACCAGCTTAATTACTTTCATGATTGTTGGGCCTGTTCGTAAGCTTCCCTCACTTTGCTCGTGAACTCGTGAATTGGAAGACGCAAGGATGATATCCATTGATATTATCCTTGGGTGGATCTGACGACCCATGCTGATTTGGTCCCTATTAGTCTGTAGTGCCTTTCTCATGAGTGGGTCTGCCTTAGTATAAATTTCTAAAAAAAATTGTAAATTCTTGACAACCGTTTGCATGATTTTGCTCAAACATGCTTTTGGGTGATTCGCAACAGGTCATGCTTAGATCCAATCATTCGCATGGGTGCAGTCACCAATTGTGCCTCGCCTAAAAGCATAGCCTGCTGAAAAATCTTGATCGTCTATAATAATCCAACTCAGTCCACAGCTTAAAACACTTGATCTAATCCATCGTGCAAGGCATTAGAAGCCATACCATTCTTGTTACAACAACTGCAGCAACACTGTGCATCCCCTACTGTCCTACATCAACGTACGTACATGTACATACATACATACATACATACATACATACATACATACATACATACATACATACATACATACATACATACATACATACATACATACATACATACATACATCCATACATACTCATCCATACGTTTTGGGTCCTTCCCGCAAAATTTATTCTAGTGATGCAACCTCGATGCTACCGAAAACCGAACCGCGAAATTTTCCTTGGCAATCGCACATACCGTCCGAGAGATATCCTGCATACACATAGACGCACGCACACACAACGTTACAGGCATACACAACACGCTCGACAAGTAATCGCTATGTTACTTCCTGAACTTGGTTCAGGCGAAACAAAACTGTAAAATTCGGGCAACGATGAACAACTGTAACAACCCTTTTTATTAATTCAAATGCCGTAAAAATGTGCAAAAGCAATTTTGTGCTCCGCGCGCAGAAGCGCCTGTTGGCTTTTGGCGTGTTTTTCTTTCTCAGCTTGTAACGAATCTCGCCACTTGTGATGTTTGTGATGTTCAGGTAAAAAGAGCTCTTGGTCAAGCGAAATCTATGATCAGGGTTCTCTAGATTAGACTAAATGGCCTAACCCTCGCCCCTGACCTCAACTGATATAACCGTTAACAGTTCCATGAAAGGAATCAACCCTATGGAAATGGTGATCATCACATTCTGGAAACATGTCAAATTCAATTATTTCAACAACGCTGTGGGTACTACATTGCCCCATAAATTACGTTCAATTAAAACCCTTTTAGACCTCTTTCGAAGGTCCACAAATAAATTTCAAAAAACTTTTCCCCCACTCAGAGAAGCCTTTCTTACACCGCCGCTGCCAAATGCCGACAAAAAAAAAGACACGAATCCATATGCGTGCGGAGTTGAGAACATGGGGCAGACTGGCCCCCGAAAATGTTTAAGATGAAAAATTCGGTCACCCCCTCTCCCCCTCCCCCCCCCCAAAAAAAAAAAACCCTACTGACTGGGTACAATTTTTTTATCAGATGCCCGAACAAAAAAACCCATCTATATTAGTAGTAATAGTAGAATTTTCCCAATAGGCTAAATGACTTTTAAGATTCGGGCAAAAACGTTCGCCCCCCCCCCCCAAAAAAAAAAAAAAAAAAAAAAATTCAAGGGTCCCCTACGGCTATGCGTGACTCCAGACCCAGTTTTCAGTGACATATTCATACTTTAGTTTCTAAAACAATGGATCAAAGGGCGCTTAGTGATATCGCAGGGAATCTGGCAAGTACTTCCACCCCTCCACCCCAAATGCAATTAATCATGATGGATTACGCTCCCCTGGCTCTATTACACAATGAGTAGTGAAAGACTATGGTAAACTGCCATAGCGATCAATGTTTGGCTTGATGTCATCCATAATCTATTCTGACCATAATGCATAAGTTCCCATTTTCACGGGGATGCTTCAAAAGAGGCACTGTCATGGCTCATAACCCCTGGCAAATAAGGGACGACGCCATTTGCACGAAGCCACGATACAAAACCGTCCGACTGTATTGATACTAATCTTGCATTGACATATTGTAGTCACGTTATAATAAACCGTATCGACAGGGTATCGACGAGGGCGCGTTATCCTCTGGCACACTGTATTTCTTTTACACCGGCACGAAACGAGTGCTCAACAGAACAGAGTAATTACCATGGTAGCACAGTGCTAGAAGAGTAATTAACTCAGTCTGCAGACAGTCCTACTCCGCTCTTTCATGGCTCATCAGTGTAGATACAAAGTGTGAATCGCGACGAAAGAACAAATGCAAAGCGGAACTGCCACCGCCTTATACTTCACAAAGAATGCATTGTTTGTGAATTCAGGTGCCCGAGCTCATCAGAGCGTGCGACGCTAGTGGCAAATGAATGAGGGGACCAAGGCAGTGAGCTTTGACATCATTATGAGAACGCTTGGCCCCCTTGTGAACATAATAACCCTACCTCACCTGGATGGATCAAGCTTATACTACTTGAAAAACACCATGTAGGTTCCCCGTATTGAGTACATGAGCCCAATTGCTTTGGGAACAGGTCAAAGGTCGTCTGAGGTCAACAGAGGTCGAAGGCAACATCTTTGTGAACACGATAATTCAAATGCTTGGTCAATTAAGGTTAAATTTAGTATGCAGCTCTCCTATGGGGAGTTCAAGAACCCATTTGTTTTCGGTGAGCCCGTCTAAGGTCGAAGTCTGTAAACCGTGTAAACACCGTTGAAAATGCCTAGGTTTTTAGGTCAGGAATTGAGTCAAGGATCACTGAGCCTTTTGACTTTCTCGTTTGTTACTGTTCTTCACACAACAATGTTCTCATTGTCCTCTCTGCCATTGGATTCCAGATTCCATGCTGGAAGAGCGCCCACACAGAGAAAAATGGTCTCGAAGGGCCGGAGGAGATATTGTATTAAGTTCGCAATTTCGCCTAAATATACCGTTTTGGGTTACGCTAGCAATGTCGTCAATATGCTTAAAAATTGGAAGGACTGAATGGATTGCAAGTTCAAAACAATACACAGTATCGAAACAACGGGGTCTCCCACTATTTATGCTGAAATTTCATGGAATCTCTATGAATATGATTTTGGTTGAAAAAACTGTTGTTTCCTTATTTTTCCTTTTCCTGAATATTCACTGTTTGCAACTTGTAAGAAATTTCACATTCCATATAGATGAAATGGGATCCTGCACCTATTTTTTTGGAAAGTAAGTTACCACGTTTTAATAGGTGTTCCCTTGATACTGGATCTGAGATTGAAATGTGAAACCTATAAATTATGTGCGATCTACACGTTTTGGTTTGAGGGTACCTGTTCTATTGAGGTTACTGTTCCGTTGAGTGTCGTCGCCATTTTGGAAAGCTCCCCTTCCCAATTTGACGAATCCAGCCTGGCTTTTTCATATAACTATATGGAATATAGTTATAGACGTTACAATTCGACAATTGCCATGTTTCATCATCGACCCTTTCCTGTCTTTTGGGTGTATAAAATTAAAATTTGCCGACCATATTTTTCCGAGGGTAGTCAGTGTAAATTCATTGATTATATATTATATGATTATGATATTATATATATTATATTATATATGTTTGAGGACCTTACGAAGGGCGTAGTGGTGTAAGATAGTTTTGGTAAAGAACTGATTCACTGATTTCCGTGATTTCCACCGAATAGTACGGTAACAGGTTCAAGAATTTTGGACACACCAGGGTACAATCTTCCCAAATGTTACCCCAGAACGTTAGCCAAATGTTAGCCAACGTTAATGTAATGTAAATGTTCCAGGCGAACGTTGTTGTTCATTTTCATGCTAGTAGGCCTAATTGGCATTTCCAGTGATCTGAAGGTCGCAACATAGAACAATATTTCTTGTACGCTTCACGTTACTCTATAGTTACGCTCCACTTATACAGCCGACCGCACACCGGATGGGGGAACGAATCCTGGAAACGTTCGCAATACCGTGACGGGTTCACTGAAAACTCTGGACAGATACCAAAGTCTGGTTGTTTTCGTTTAGATGACACGTGCTCAGCCTTGGAGCGAGTCTATTATGGTGTTCCTCAGAGGCCGGTGTCTTCGTCCGTTCCTTTAACTACATCTCTACCGCCCCATCTTTTATTCTATATCCGTAGCTACAATATGAGTTACGCACTCCTGTGGCGGATGACACCCGCACATTCGCTCATCAGCCGACATTACCTTACCCTACCCGGACGCCTCGTTACACTACTACGAGCGATGCCCCGTGATATCGGCTTGGGAAGAGGGGTGATGAATCGTCAAAATCAAGACAGCTCTCACATCGTCTTCTGCATAGCGAACGTCAACTCAGCGAACCTCGCATCAACACCTACAATTTGTCTCTCTAGGCATTCTAATTGCCGTTTGTTTTCCTTGGGAGGGTCGATTATTCCGTGATCAATGTGTCGGCTACTTAGACATCTGAGGCCTGGAGAGTCAAGTGAATTCCGTATGCAGATCGGCTTACTTTCACTCCGAACTTACTGTAATGAAAGAAATCATAATACTTCGCAATTCTCACATAGCTTTGTCACACTGATTTGCTCCCGATTTGACTACTGTCAACACTCTACTTTCCGATTCCTTTATCATACTTTTATAATATACTCATCGGGTAGCAGAAGTCTGTGGCCCGACTCTCATTATGTCATTCGTTTTGAAATTCTCCGCTGGCTAGCATTTTGAGCAACGCATTCAAACTCCTCCATTTCACCGGCCTATCGCTCGCTTCTCAATTCGCTGCTAACTCGGTGATGACAGCGTTTTGTTCGGCGGCTCGGTCTGGACCGCACTCCTTTGCTTCATGTAAAACCGCGCTAACTGTTCACATCTTCCGTGCGATTCTTGAATCACACCTGTTTGTTCTTCCTTTCAATGTAGGCACACGCATGAACACTTTCTCTGAATTCGCTCTAAGATGTATTTATATGTTTATTTTAGGTCATGAACTGTCAAGTTTAGTGGGATGGGGTAGAGGAAACCATATAATTCTAATGCGCTCCGCATCACCCCATAGTGGCATTCTCAGTGAATAGATCGATCTTGGTGACGTTGCATTACAAGAAATGGTGTCAAAATCTTCTCGAACTATTGAATGCGAGACTGCCTAAAAAAAATACAGTCGAAGGTTCAATGGTTGATAGTTGAATGTCTTCGATATTATGGCCGAACACAAATATATGGTCGAAGAGTGTTTTCAAATGTTCCTCTCCCTGTCCTCTACATATAATTATTTAGTTATCCCATATTTATTTATATATGTAATCGTTTTCATGTAGGAGACCCATAACCATATGTGACGATTACCAACCTGGGTTGATAAATAGGGTGGGATATTGTTCAAATCCGCAAAACTCTTCTTCTAGTATACATGACACAGCATTGACGAGGGTCGCTATGTTGAGAATAGTTTAACTATAGCGATGTATTACTGCAGATGTCCAGTATGGCGAGATACATTCCAACTTAGGAATGTTAGGTCTGTTCTCATGGTTTTAATCTGGATAATTCAGTTTCTTCCAACTCAGTCCGAAACTAAATGTACTTTTTCGTCAGGGGTTCAATTTTTGTCTTCAAAATTCGGCGTTGGACAGACAATGTGATAATCGCTATTAGGGATCGCCCACGCTATTGTAATCCGGAGGCATTAGAATTTTGTTTCCTAGACTCCAATGGCATTAAAGCATTTTAGAACTTCGTTGTATTTATGGCATCCCTCGGCTCCGCCTCGAATATTCAAACCTCCTATCTGACGTCATCCCGGTTTATCTGCAATCGCAGGCTCGTTTCGTTCATTATCCCAGAAATGAAGGGACAGAAAATTGTTTTCAGCTCGCTTTATTTTGCCTCACGTATTTATGCTTTTCTGTAGCGGTACTTTTCTTATCATCGCTGACAAGGATATACTGATTAAATTCCTCAATATACTCCGCGCATATTGAACGTAAGCACGGTCTCATCATTGAACTGCTGTGAGAATCGGGTAAACACAGCTGCAAATAATGAATTCCTAAGGATGACAAATCACCCACTACATGGACCACTCAATAGTCCTGTTGGTGAAGCTACCAGGAATCTAGGCATCCTCGTGTCTCGCCAAAATATTAATTCACTCTTTATAAGATGCTCTTCATCTAAGCCGAGCTGCAATGACATGAGGCAATTTGGAGCCTCTCATTTGATTTTACTATCATTCAGCTAGTTCTAGTAAGGTACATGTTTCAAAACGTCCCTCCATGTGCAATCTTTTGAACATCCTATATATCATGACTGAATTGTGTTTTCATATTCTTTTAGTTTGAAATTTCTATTTCTACTCCTTCTTGTATAAATATCCTATATATAAAACTGGTAGCTGATAATACAAACAAATGAGCAAACCCTCAACAATAGAGACCAAGTACTCATCACTTGTGGAGCTGTGAAAAGCATAGATACTTTCAAGCCAGTTAACCACGGCATGACAGAAATTGGCTGGGTTACTCAATGGGTACAATGAGTTGGCCGTCGTCAGTGCATAGTTGAGTCTGCCACACTATATAGCAAGACCACTGACCAGGCACCGTGGCTCCACAAACCCAAGTCAGGGTGAGAGAAAAAACTCTACCATATTTCTACCTTCCCATCATTATTTTTCCTACATCTAGTAAGCTTTTTATCGTTTTAGAATGGTATTGTAGGGCGAATAGTCGGAAGCTTATAATTCAATGGCGGTAGCTTCGATTTAAGATATAAGATTCAACAGATGCAACTGTAACTCTAGACCCTTCCTTTGGCACCTTCAAACATGCATATCAGACATATATCAGTTCAGTTTTGAACGACAAAATTCCCAACGAAATTGTTGCTGATTATTTTTGTAGGGCATCGAAGGCTGTGATGTCTCAGTCTGTCAGTGCTATATGGTATCTTGACCATGCATCCCTACGCTGCTGTGTCACTTAACTTTGCAATAACGAGATATTAAATCCTGACTGGTCGATCTAGTTATCTAATCTAACATTTTCGGTCTATTTTACAATCGTCTTTGTATACACCTTCATTTTATTTGAAGGGCATGAATCAAGCAAATGAATATAAATTAGCGATCGAATAAAATAGTTTAATTCAGTAACTGCATAGGTGGGAGTACTACTTAGCTGCCCGAACTACTTGAACAGAAACTTGAAACATAAACTGTGTAACGTACTAGCACCTAAAAAATTAAAATGGAATGGAATATCCTTCTTAGCGTGTGAGAAAAAAAAACAATTCGTGTTATTCAAATCGCATTTAGTTGTTTATTTGATCGCGAGATTCGCGCGTTCCCCTGTCATAAGCGGGGGGGGAAAGATGAAAAATGTGCAATAGCCTATTTCGCTTGTCAGTCTGGCAGCACTCGGATCCACTGAATTCAGATCGTAGTTGGTTGTCCATACAGATAGGAGTACAGAGGTCGATCATATTCACATGACGCCAATGCTTCAAGAGAAACAAACGTCAAACATTATTTCGACATGATCGAATATTGCTGTATCCAGTCAGGCTCACGTAACAGCTAGTTTCCCGATAAGACAACCGAAACGATTCATCTCTTTTGGCGTTTCTCGGAAGTTTTCATCACCCAAAGTCAGTGGTGCGTACCTGTGGACTCAGCGTCAAGAGATTATTCTCTGATCATCAAACAGTCTGTATGCACGACCATACTTGGTTGAAGAAGTGCTTGCATGAAGTTATTGCTCTGTGGCGTTACCAGAGCGCGGGCGATGTTGTCTGTCAAGGGGATCAATGTCTGATGGGCGACAGAGGTATCACAACCCCGGTACTCACATCTACCTGCCTCCTACAAATCGCCTTCATCACTCACATTCTACAACTCCATCTTCTATATTTGTATTCATTCATTGAGTAACCATATCGGCTAGGGCGAGAGGGTCATTAGAGAGTATGATACGTGGTTTGGTTGCCAAAGGGTGAACACAACATAAATATCCAACCCCCCCTTTTTTTTTTACTCGTCTGGATTGTCGATATTCAACAGAGCGGGTTGCAGCAACTGTTACAAAATGACCTATACCTTTTGATCACGCATTTGAGTTCCTTCAATTCAACTAATCGTGCATCGGTGTGAGCAGACAATCGATTATTTTCGAATTGTAAGCTGATATGAGAAAAAGTCAGATCTGGAAAAATATAAATGTAGTGCAGCCTACACTAAAGGTTATCCACTATCCTCCGATGTCAAAGACCATCGTCCACCAAGATAACCCAGGACGTCCGCATCGGTATGAAGTTTTGTAAACTGTCCTGTAAGCTACCGTGTAACCTAGCCTGTGGAGGATAAAGAGAAAGACAGGATGATTTGTCATGTTTGGTCTCTTCACATTTCAGGGAAAACAGTATTCATCAAGGGACATATACTTGCTGTTTAACACTTGATTATGAGAGGCAAATCGCAATACTGAAGTTAACCATCTGTATTTCGATTGGTTCGACGTGAGGCATACCAAATAGAACTTGTACCTATCTCCAGAAAAAAAAAAACATGTTGTGGCGCGAAGCCTGGTAGTGATGAAAAGAAATTAACTCATGGAGGTACATCATATCATAGGTCAATGTATGTATGTAATGAAGTATGTATACGAACAGATAAGACGCAGCCGATGTGGTGTTTTAGCATTATTGATGGATCGAGTTTATCAAATCAAAAAACACTAGATATCAAATGTTGGACCACAAGAGAGTGTTGTTGGAAAGATGTTATCGATTCTATAGGTGAACGAGGCCTGCCGGGGTGAAGGCCCGAAATGCTGCATACGCGTTATCTGCGTATCCGACAGCGGGTGACCCGGAATAAATAAATGCCTCTTTGTGGTACCTCAATGTGCTGGTGCAAATTCCAAATGTGCCTATACTCCTGCTTTCCATGGCACCGCTTTTTCATGCTAATCGCCAGCTTGAAAGCAACAGGTACCATATTCACGGTATGCGTATGAGATGACCAAGAATGGAACCGAGTCTCCCAGATAGCAAACTAACCACTCCGTCCAATACATGTTGAGTCCTAAAAAAAAAAATGATCAACTGTTCTGGTAAATTCAGCATAAAGCTCTAGTCTGTGTCACATGCGCCCTCCGGGAACCTACAATACATACATACCTTTGGGAATTGCAAGTTTGACGGCCAAGTGGTCCCGCAGCTCATCTGAATGTTTCGTATTAACTGGTTTGATGTAACTCGTTTGTATTCGTTGATTATATGGTACCATAGGGAAAAGCAGGTTTTCCGCCTGTGGAAGGAAACGTATAAGAGTATTTAGATTTGAGCTTGTGTCCATAATGAGGTAACAGAAATGTTACTTCTGATCTATTGTATTATAAATGAGTAGGCGCTGCTGAAAAAAGAAGACTGCTGTTATTTGTTAACGACGGATTGCCAAGACCGGACGAGCAGCTTGGAGCTCGAGTCGCCCCAATTATAGACCTGGTGTCGGTGTTGGTACCGAAGTCCTGCGGTGTTGGTGTTGGAAATGTTCTTTTTCCAATTTGAGCATATGGATCTGTTCAATAAGCTTGGTGTCAGAGGATCAAAATATGAGCCATATGATCTGATCTTTCAGTCTTCAATTTGGGATACCCTACTAGAGAGAGTATACTGTTATTGGAATTTCACTTAAAAAAAAAAAATGTTCAGTTATAGGAACGAATAGTGTTTTCTGGACATCGGGTGTTGGTGTCGGACCATTCCGCTGTTAGTCTTGTGTTAAGACGTCGATATATTCCCGATTTTTCCTGCTGCATCTTATCCGGCATTTACATGGACACTGCCGACACCAGTAGTCTTCTGCATCAACGTCTTGTTCAAATTGTAAGGATTCTTTAAAGATATTATTTTCCGCCATGTTTAAATTGTCAAACAGCTAAATGGGGGGAGCCTCGATTGTCGTTAAGTAGACCAAGATGTATGGTCTAATCATTATTGTCTATCGTTGCTGTAGTTGGCCGCTTTCAATATTGGAAGCGAAATTACAATTTGGACAAGACGTTGATACAGAGTAGACGGACTCCAGAAATGGTGGCGCACTGCAGAAATGTATTAATGGCTGTGCGTGATGGATAAAAGCCAGCGGGAAATCAGGAATATATCAACGTCTTAACACAGACTATTCCGGTGTCGGAGTCGAGCTCCAATTTCTGATACCGATGTCGTTAATCGTGATGACACTTCCTCCTCCCCAAGAGAGCAATATCTGATACTTTGTACTCACCTTTCTGATCCACGACCATTGCCCTTGGCGGCCATTATGACCTCCGGCGAAAGAGATAGGAACACATCTGTTCACACGGACGCATGTCATGGAAGAAGGGCATCCACGAGGACATTTCGCTGAAGGGGACCAGAATGAAATGTGCATGAGTTGATGGGTATGCAGGTCTGTTTCATATCCCGACGGAGTATGGTAAAGTTGACGAAAATGCATATCTGTGACGTGGAACAACACGATTTGCCCCTATTTCAGTTAATTAATATGGCCTGCTTGAAATGATAAGAGGAACGATGGATCGTGAATGTTTGATGTCATCAAAGGCAATATGTCAAATATATTATTTTAACAGAACTGGGCAGTCAATGAGAAGAAATTGAAAATTAGTCAAATTGAGAAGCGGTACAAACTATATAATGTCTATTTAACAGTCAGGTAAAACGTGGATTTGAATATCTTAATCGATAAGAACATTATCATTCCTCATGAACAGTATGTCAGGGGACTCTATGCAGGCGATTATCGTGGTTGATGTCAGTGCCTTGTGAGAATGCGTAAGATTCTTTCAATGACTCAGAAAACTCGGTCGGACTGCGAAGATGCCAATGCGAGAGAATCCCAACCTTTTATATGAAGAATAGGAGTTTTTCAACGGTGATCATAACTTTATTGTGTTAATCGCGAGTTGGTGACTTTCGTATAATGTCCCTTTTTTTTGCATCATTCAGGATAACCATTGTTGTAGACCGGTTAGGAATTACCAATCGAGAAATATAGTTTATATTGTATCAAATAATAGTGGGACGAATCTCCTGCATACCACGTTGTATAATCAAAATGTACACCTGTACGCGAGTATCATTTAGTCAGAGAATAATATTAAATCTATTGGAACCATTTACTATCGTTTCAGTTGAAGGAACTAATATTATAAGCGACCCTATCGTGCAATTTTTGGGTGTGACATTTAACGTTCTGAAGATCATGTATGGGCTGTGTTTTTCTTACACAATTAAATGATATGTCAACTAACTGCTTCATCAGCATCCCACAACCTGACGAGAGAGATATTCCAATTACGGAACAAAACAAGGGATACTACCACCTGGTAAAGTGTTGTTGCCTTCACACAAATAACAACAATGTGTATACGATAAAGACAGTTTTCGAATACTGGATTGAATTGCTTTAATATAGTGTCCTGTATGTTAAACACTATAATATTAAATATTGGATTAATCGGAAGCAGAGATCGTACATGTAATATGTCGGGTAGGAAACTTTATCAAGAATACCTAGTTGTTTGCATACTAAGGGCGACCCTATCGTGCAACTTTTGGGTGTGACATTTAACGTTCTGAAGATCATGTATGGGCTGTGTTTTTCTTACACAATTGATGCTATATCAACTCACTGTTTCGTCAGCATCCCACCCTCAACCAGACGAGAGTAACATTTCAATTCCAGAACGAAACAAGGGATACTACCACCTGATGAAGTGTTGTCAGTGCCTTCACACAAATAACAACAATGTGTATACGATAAAGACAGTTTTCGACTACTGGATTGAATTAGTGTCCAGTAAGTTGAACACTGTAATTGCAAATATTGGAATAATCGGAAGCGAGATCATACATGTGATATGTCGGGTAGAAAACTTTATCAAGAATACCTACTTGTTTGCATACTTAGGGCGTGGAATGTTTACGAATGACCCATATCACTTTCAGAATGGCTGTTCTCAGCAGATGGCATGTCGCATTTCATTTTATTTCATTTTGGCATGAGGACCATGTCCCTCCAGCCTCTAAGACATGAGTTGCTGCAGTACGGAGTGATAAGCAGGAATTACGATGAATATTTGAAGCCACCTTGACACCGTGAAGACATTTTCACTGATAGTATGCATATTGTGTGCACTCCACTCATAACTTAACTCTACTCAAGCAGAAGCATTATGACACTATATACAAGTAATTGTATTTTATATCGTTTCAGTATTGAAATGTATCACACAGTTATTCATACGTGGTGACATCCTGAAGGTGATTTGCTGAGTGAGTGAGCTGACCAGGTTTATCCGCGTTTAACCTACTGCCGTCATGTTTTGATATCAGAGTTGAAATGTAAACATTGAATGAGTTAATCAATCAATCACACGCACAAATTCGGCCCCGATCGTAGACGAACCTGTTGATGAGCCACGCTCGAACGTTGGTTACTCTCTGTTGCATAAACCTGTCGGGTATGCTCTAGCCACGATGGAAGGAAATTATAATGAAAATGGGCATTCAGTGCATGCAGTGACTGAAATGTACAAGTGCACACACACCAATACCAAAAACAACGTAGCAGATGCCACTCAGTACACGAGAATGTACAGGAATGAGTTAAACATCGAATGAAATATGCATGAGACCCTCTGATGACGTCGTTATTCCCGAGGGGAAAATGTAATGAATAGGAAGATGCGAGGATCCTCGAACGTTGTCATCCAGCGTCAATTGTAACAGATGAGCTTGGATGGATGGACGAGTTCCCATGCTCGGCAGCCCATCCTGGAACACAAAGTCAATGCAAGGGTATGGGCAGTAAGGTATATTACAAGGGCGTTAACGTCAAAGACCTGACTGAAACAATTGAGGATCAAACAAAACTTTGAGATACGTATCACGCAAGAATGAATTTGCAGAGGAATGTGTTATCTCTGTAGGACGACGAGCGATTATGATTTTAAAGAGGAAGAGGAAACATTTAGTGAAACATGCGTGGATGAGTTCTAATGATCGCCAAAATACAGATTGGTATTTTGCATGGGTTCTTAGAAGAAATGACAATTATGCTCTTAATTCACCTCGTCTGTACATATACGTATTATGACTTTGATCACAACAGTTATTTATATTCGTTGCTATATTATACCTGTGATGTTATTTTACTGAGGAGGAAATATGCCGGTCGAACCTTAGGCTCCGAATGGTTTCAATCCATCCATGTTGTTGCAATCATTTCTGTTCCCAATACAACCAACACGCCAAGCAACTCTATGCTGTTACTTTTTTTTTTGTAAGACATCAATGATTAGCTTGGAATATGGAGGACTTAGGGCGATTTGAGTTTATGGGTGGGATTTCATATATATTATTTGCAAGAAGGTGTTTGACGACAGTAGATAACATCATGCATACGTGATCGCTTTCACCCTTTGCATGCAAAAGGCTGATATAGCGACTCCATCCCACAGCAGGCAACGTAATCACTGCAAGGAACCATTGGACAATCAACGACTTCCGTGCCCAAGGGATACACAAAAACGTGTTAGAGTGTTCATAGAAGACAGTAATACATCGGCATTTCTTAAGAATGCAATCGACCCAGAGGAGGAATGAGCGACCAGCGAGAAGCAACAGCGACGTTTGCATTGAGTCGAAATCAACCATTATCCCAGTACGAATCGATATCGATACGTATACCGTTACAACGATGATGATTTATTCTAAATAAGTCTCCGATATAGGCGAGGAGTCGTTTTTTTTTCTTCGTTTGGCGTCATGTGAACTATTTTTCCACCATTCGTTGGGGGTTGCAAGACGAGAATGCTTCAAACCTAATAGTTGTTCCTCCATGGGGTGAATTTCTTTCAATAATTGGTGTTCTTGAGCCTCAAATTAGGCGTCAATTATCTCAACTCGCCCTGCTCCTGTGTACGGCTCTTTGAGTCGTGTTATTCAAGTGCTCCAGGAATAGAATGATAATGTGTGTTTCGATCATTAGCACTTCCTGAATTATACTGCCCCCCCCTTGCATCTGTTAGGTTTAGGCCTACATAAATGGGTGAATCCACTAACCATGGGGGAAAATGGTTGTGTAGCTTTGAACGCCATAAAATTTACGAGTCTTGTGTTAAGACGTCGATATATTCCGATTTTCCTGCTGCCTTTTATCTTGCATTACATTTTGCACTGCGCCACCATTAGTCTTCTGTATCAACGTCTTGTTCAAGTTGTAAAGATTCTTTTAAGATATTATTCTCAGCCATGTTTAAATTGTCAAACGCCCTAAACGGTAAGTCCTCGATGTCGATTATGTTAACCACGCTGTTATGTTCTAACATCAATTGACACAATATAAATATTCAAGCAGGGGTTCTCTATCCATTGGTGGTAGGTGGGCAGTCCATATGGAAGCCAAATTAAAATCTGAACAAGACGTTGATACCGAGTAGACGGACTGAAGAAATGGTGGCGCACTGCAGAAATGCAATGATGCGGTGCGTGCCGGATAAATCCAGCGGAAAATCAGGAAATATCACGTCTTAACACAAGACTATAACTTTGCACACTACATCGCCCACCTGACCACATTGCAATTGCGTCGATACCTTCGTATGTATGGTGAAATGGACATTGATGGTTAATTGAAACCGTGCCAGCTCCATAACTACAGCTGTAGCATGAATCTAGTTGTTGATGGTCAAATCGCCTGTGTGTTTTGTATATTCAATTTCAAATAGTTCCGTTTTATTACAAAACTTGATATTGACGATAGAGGGAATCCGCTAATATATGCTGCTGCCTTACACGATTTTTTTTAATATTTTTTCTTCATGAACATCGCAATCGCAACTACTCCTAGCCTATATATAATTGAATGAAATACAACGTATATTGAACTTTGTAATGTAATTATGCCAGAGTACAGCCATATTAGCAAGTGCACGGAGAATGCGTTAGCCGTATACATGCGTACGTAACACTCACCTAAACACCTTATGAAATGTAAATTGTCCCGGCAGTTGAAAATGGTTGATATGACGGGTTCGTACTCGCATTTGTTATAGTAATGGAGTGAGCGCCAAAAAAAAAAATGACGGCGTGCCTTGTCATATCTACAGTTACAATATCGACTGAAAAGTCGCGAATGTGCAATAATAAGTCACAATTGCCACCGAGTAATGGGTTTTATATACCCGTTCTTTCTGATTGCATTTGACCTACTGCTGGGAACAACCGATGACATGGTGAAAAAGACTTAGAATACCTAGCTAACATGCAATTGTGTAAAAAAAATCACCTAAAATTAATTGTTCCTGGTGTATCGACTCGTTTAAAGCAAGTTTATCCTCATTTGACATCTGGGTTTTGTTTTCTTATCGACAAGAAGCGTGCAGTACTGTGATATCATGCGAATATTCACCAACCGGGTTTATGTTTTGTGTATATTGAGGCAGGCAACCCACATGCATAATTCTTCCTAAAAACGTTCACACATTCCTCCCACACATGCAAGGAATAATACCTACCTATTTCACACCGGCTGCCTCTGTACGCGGGAGGGCATCTACAATACTCTGGCCGTATGCATTCTCCACCATTTTCACATCCGAGAAACATTGAGCTGAAACAGAAAATATGTAAATAAAAAATATATTCTCGTTCGTACCTCACAATGCTAATGAGAACCAATTTTTACCATGTGTGAGGTCGACAACAGTTGGAGGTGTCATATGCTCGCACGGGATTCTTGCCAGAAAAGCACGATCGCCGCAGGTTGGGAGAATACTGCTTACGATTTATTATATTCATCAGTGTCTTTCTATTATTTTATTGTACTTCTGTCCGTAGCCCTATTTGTATCGCTTCCGGATTACCATTTGGCTAATACATATATTTTATTTTAGGAATCATTCGTCGTGTTTTCCTTGTGTTATTTTTGGAATATCGTCTTTCCAACCGCAATTCTCACACATAGAGCCCCACTAGCTATCCTTAAGACGTTATTACCTGTACTTTTAGGGTTTAGGCCACTGTCCGTTTTCGCAGTCAATCGTGGATACGACTCACCAACCCCTTTGGCGAGCTAAGATTTTGTGGAGTATACAATTCAAGCTCGTTTGTACTTGGAGACCTACACATTGCAAAATTGTGCGGAGGGAATGACTACTAGGCAGAGTGTTAACAGTGACCTTCGTATTGAATCCATGCAAGTGTCCCTTAAAACCGAACACGCAAATTTCATTCGGGAATCCTCATTTCATAGTTCATTTGCTGTTTTTTTCCAATAGCGCAATTTTCTTGCTCACGTATGTGTTACTCGTCAAAGCAAGATTCGCCATACGATGACTGCAGTAGCTCCGCCGTACCGTTCGGGCACCGACATTTATCGGGAGCAATACATCGTCCGTCATTTGACACGTTATTGCAGATTGTGGAGGAGTAGAAGAAAAGGCCCACGGACACAACAATTCAATGTTATCCAGACTTATCTTATGCCCCACCTCGGCCATGTATGAGAATGATGAAGGGGAAAATAAATAAGATGTACTTCCTTCTAGTTATGAATTAAATGTCCACGATTTGTTTTCCCTTTTTCTTCTTTTTTTTTTGGAGAGTGAGAATCAATAAATATTCGTGTATCGGTATATCTTGGAACACAGATTTCATAGCTTGGGTATTGACAAAGGCACGACAGATATCCCGGGTACTATAATCGGGTGATCAGTCACGGTGGACCAACATCCCCCCGTACAGTCTAGTAACTAATTGAGATTGATAATAGGTAAGAGGCGGATAGATCAGCCCGAGAAATAGCATCTGATTCTCTGGCGAACACCCAAACTACAAAAACATCGGGTCGAGGTTGCTGATCCTCTACGATGACTTCGTCATTGATCTTAAATACCATGAAAGGCATCGGCACCCCGTATTTATCTCAGGACATTTTCGGGGACTCACTGATTGGCAAGCTGCGGCCCCGATAACCAATCCAAGGCATGCACATCTAGCTCCCCGCGACACATTGTGCGCCGTTATGACATTTCGGTACACATCGTTCTGCATGAAAGTAGAAGACAAATGTTGCATGAAAAGAAGCGATGGAGCCATTTGGCCGGTAAGTATTTTCGAGTGTACAGTTTTAGCATCGAATGCTTGGATATCTGACGACTAGAGATGTGTAGAAACGGAGTCACAACGGACCGACGAGTCACGCACGTTTACCCAAAACAACGTAATAGTGAATAGCAAGATTATGTGATCACCGATGAAGAGTACGAAAAAATCACTTAATTCAAGCGAAAAATGTTATAGATGGTACAGATACAATGTTCGAATAATCCTAAATTTACCACGAAAAAAAAAAAAAGTTTTATTTACGATTTAGGAGACGCCACTGGCATTGTGCCAAGTGCCCCCAAGTGACGCATATGTCACCATTTGGGACGAACTATCGAAAAAGTTCCGCTCTGACTTCTCGATATCATTAAAGGATTTGCACGAATTGGTGGTCTAGAGTCCCATTTGACCCTCGAGATCTTTTACAAGCCAGTCCATCCCTCCCTTATTCATAACAGTATTTTCACGAGGACCTGCGAATCTCCTCGGCACAACGTCGCCCTTTGTCCCTAAGTCACCGACACAGCAGCACAGTGTCGATTATTTGTTGAATCCTAATTCACCTGACGTTAACAAAGAGAGCCCGCGGTTATGTTGCCTATCCATGGTACGGCAGTCATAACAGGAATTCGGCAGGTTCCCGGTAACAGTGCTGTATTACTCAAGTCCGGACTCGGAATCAAGTCCGGACTCAAAGATTCATACTCCGGACTCGTGACCTGAGGCTCAATAGACTCGGACTCACCTTCAAGGGCTCGGACTCACGGACTCGGGACTCACCTGTCCGGACTCAGGACTCAGGCTTTTTCAGCATAGTCCTCTTGATGAGTCCTTCAATATTTTTTCTTCATTTTTGACAATTCAGAGGATATAGAGTTGTATATGAATTGTGCAATTTCTTCATTGCAGCCTATTCAATCATTGAGTTTTACAGGCTCTCAGGTATAGTTCATCAGACGGCGCGCCATGAAATGGACTAAAAGATGTTGCTCCACGAGGCAGAGGAGTACAAAATGTAGATACACACTACAACAATGTTTACACTCACTGGATACAAGTCTCCACGATTTCCATTACCGATATGTCAAGATATTGCAGTCCTCAACACTGAATCGGCAAATCAGTGAAACAGGTATCAATGCGCATAGCATATTTTCATTAGGTGGTGTAAAATTGAATGAAAAAAAAAACTGTTTTCTGCAGGGAAACTTCTGTGGCGAGAACTCTTGTCCTATGGTAGTGTCGTGGTACCTGTTACGCGATATTGAACAAGCAACTGATTCGGACATTTCGAATGTTCACCCATGGTTGGTGGGGACATTGACCTGGAAGTATTACATAGATAATGTTTGTCTATCACCCTAGCCTACGTTGACTGCAATTGTTATTCTCTTGACGCAGATCAAGCTTGATGAATTACGGACATCGCCCATGAAGAAAGAGTGTGCGTGATGTGCAGCAGTGAAGTTCGCCTTTCCATCCTCGCGTTTCCTGCCTTCAAAAATCCTTAGTTATCGTTAAATATCACACACTACACCATCCATCCTGTAGTGTTTTCGTCCCACATTATTTGCGGTTTTGCTCCCGCGTCACGGGTCTATTTTAGAGGATTTTCCGCTACTTTGATACTCTGCACAACGTTTGTAGCGGCCTACCAAGTTTTGACTTACGCTGTTACAGCCAGCCGTAAATTAGGCCAGGACCGCTGTCGTTACTGATGGACTGAAGCTGGATATACTGGTGAATTCGTTTCTATACTTGGACTTCTACGGTCGTGCGGGGTTGTTTGTTTTTGGTATTGGTAATAGGGCACTGCCTTTATGGCTAGTCTACCTCTTCCTTGTCTGTCTAAAGTGCTCATTACGGCAGCACTGCTCTGTATTTTACACTTACAGAACAACCAATGCAATGGCCCCTACAGGCCTACCCAGGATTACCACTCACAAAATAGGCCGAGCCTAGCCTTTGCTCCCACCAGTGGTGTGCGTGTTGTTTATAGAGCCAGGCACATAAACTATGTTACTAGGCTGACCAATACACAAAGTTGCCAAACACCATTTGCTGGACACCATTGGCCCGTTCTATTCTACACGGCCCAATATTAGGCATGGCATTCCTGTTATCACGAATTCGGCGAATTGCACTGCCTGCGCTAATGCAGACCCAAATAGGCCAATACTGAAATTATAGAATGACTTACACACATCATGGCTTTATACCTATGACTACCACTTTGTTGAAAGTCGGTTCTCCGAATAAGCACACAGTAGGAAACAAAAGGAGAACCATACTATACTTTTAATTTCTACTCAAGCAGGCTGGTGATTGTGAAACCAACCCGGGTCCAGATTCTACCAAATTTCTCTGTTTTATCTGCCATGACCCCTGCACTTGGGACCAGAAGGCAATACAATGTGACGAATTTGATGGGTGGTACCACACAGCCTGCATGGGTATGAACACTATTACTCTGAAGTGTTGGGAGGCTCTAGCATTTCCTGGTTTTGTTGTAATTGTGGTTTGCCCAATTTCCGCACCTCGTTTTTCTCCTAATGGTCAATTGAAACCTCAAATAGTTTCAGTAGTTTGGACGAAACCTATGATGATGCTCACATTAATCCCCCCTCCTCCCCCCAATGGCCACATCTTCGCCAAAAACTCGTCCAAGGGCTGTTTGGAGGAAGGCGTGTGACCCACCAGGAAAGAAAACTTTTTTTTTTTTTACAAATAGCCCTTCCCTTATTGAGAGGTCAACCCTAATCCCTGGTCTGAGTGACCACGACGGCATCCCCATGCTCGCTATCAATCCCCACAAAGTGTACCTATATATAAAAAGGGGGGGGGGCTGATACAAAAAACATCCGGACTGAATTGTCCGTTTTCAGAAACAGGTTCTTTCTTGAAAACAATGCCAGCCAAGGGATGTTGGAAACTTCTGGAACGACTTTAAAATACACTCCAGGGGGTGATGAATTGGCACATCCCTACAAAGTTGATCACCAGTAAGAACAAATTACCCCCTGGTTGCAATGGTTCATGGAGGCCCAACAAAGGGACTACAATTTTTTTTTTGAAGGCATGGCTAGTCAGTGGGTAGAGGACTGGGAACATCTCGGGGAACTCAAGGAAGACCTCCCACAAAATCACTAGATAAGCACATAGAAGATACATCAGAAAAATGTGGATGGACTCAAAGAAGAAATTCTCGTCTTTCGTGAGCAGACTCAAAAAAGACACAACTGAATTCCTACCCTTAGTGACCAGGGGGTATTGATATCTGATAATATCAAAAAGTCCGAGTTGCTCAACATGCAGTTCAAGTCTGTTTTCACTGGGGAAAACATGGGAACCCTGCCTACGCCTAGGGGTTTCAAATCTCCATCGATACCGGATATCGAAGTTACTGCTAAAGGAGTGGAGAAACTGCTCCAAAACTTGAACCCAAACAAAGCCACTGGTCCAGATGGCATTCCCCCCTGAATCCTCAATGAGTTTGCAACTGAAATTGCCCCGATACTGACCATCATCTTCCAAGTCTCGTTGGACACTGGGCGCCTGCCTTATGACTGGAAAGTGGCCAATATTTCGCCTATACATAAGACGGGCCACGCCTGAAGGCACGTAATTATCGACCAATCTCTTTAACCTTTGTTATTAGTAAAAGTTTAGAACACATAATTCATTCGCACCTAATGGGCATTACGAAACACGTAATATCTTGACACTACAGCAGCATGGTTTTAGAGCTAAACATTCTTGTGAGACCCAACTGATCCAACCATTCACGACTTGACTTTCTCCCTAAATAACAGTAAGCTGGACTGATGCCATCATGATGGACTTTCGAAGGCCTTTGACACGGTCCCCCATAAACGGCTCTTTTCCAAACTAACTCATTATGGTGTGGATGGGAGACTAAACATGTGGATTTCAACTTCCTCAAGCACTGTTCAGAATCGTAAGCAACGGGTTGTTTTAGTGGTAGTTTTCCAATTGCGGACGTTGACTCTGGTGTTCCACAGGGAACAGTTCTGGGACTGTCTAACACCTACATCAATGACTTGCCAGACCATCTACACTCGACAGTTCGACTTTTTGTGATGACTGTGTCCTTTATAGAATATTCAATCAGCACAGGACGCCAATCCCTTACAAAGCGACCTGAACTCCAAACATGGAACTTCAAACATGGCAAATGAAATTTACACCAAAAGTGTTATGTGCTCCGTATACCTGCTGGACGTATTCCTGTGAATACCAATTATACTCTAAGTGGTACCATTTTAGTCTAGAGAACACAAATTCTCATACCTACTTTGGTGTTGATATCAAAACGATCATACACGTCGGGACTGTTACAAATACTCATTCATCCCGCGAACCAAGAAGTGGAACAACCTCCCATCAAGAATTACAGCATTAGAAGACCGAGGTCTCTTCAAAGATGCTGTCTGGGACAATACGAGACACCATTTGGACTGATATACCTATTTTTCTCCACGCACACCCCATCCCTGCTCGTTTTGTCTCTCGCGAGATGTTGGGCAGTATCACCCCGAAGAAGAAGAAGACGAAGGAGACTATGTAGCCCGCTATGGAGTGTGGCCGGATGAATAGGCTATACCTAAGAGCTACATGGGTGACCCTGCGAGTGGCCCCAAACCACTAGGTCCTAAACTGACGGGACACATGGAGAGGATCGTCTGCTGCGGAGGTGTGTCCTATAGTATAGGCTGGTCAAATTGTGCCGACAGTTAGAAAACAACTACGTCAGTGTTACTATAACTGTAAATTTGACAAAAAACATGCTCAGTCATAGGAAGTACAGTATATAAACCATATATTATATCAATAACAAATAATTGTTTGTAATGATTGTATCTGGTGTGAAATACGGGGCGAGATAAAGCTAATTAACTTAAAACTCAAACTAGAGCGGAGCACAACTTTTATTTTAACAAATTGCTGAGCATCACATTTGCCTATCATTATACATCTTTACACACTCTTCCGTAGGAAGAAAGGCGCTGTCGGGTTCATAGCATAGATGAATAGGCCTTTTGATACAGTACAGACAGAACTTGGAAGTTGGGCCAGGGTAGGGACAGGGTTCAGAGCTAATAGGCAGTAAATCCGGGTTAGCCTAGGCCCTAGTGTGCATGTAACCTGATATGGAAGTGGTAATGATCGTCAACTTCTGATAATTGCCGAAAGTGCTAAATGGTATGCGTATGAATCTGTATGCAATCACTCGCCAGTATGCCCATACTCTAAACATGTTTACCAAATGAACATATGCTAAACACTACAGGGAGCAAATGAACACATTACGTTCAGCACTGTGTTCATCCTTTGAACGTTTTTTGAAAGTGATGGAAATCGGTATAGAATCCTAAACATGGTTTTAGAGCTGGTGACTGTCGGGTGTTGGTATTGGAATCGGTGTTGGGCTCCTATTTCGGACATATATCGGACTCGGGCTAACACTCGGGCACTGGACTCGGACTCGGACTCGGACTCGGACTCACTGCTCTGGACTCGGACTCGGATTTCCCTGTTGTGTGACTCGCTGCAGCACTGGAGGCAGAACCCCTCCCCCCCCCCCCCGGGTAAAAACTTGATACAAAATCATTCCAAGTACTAACACTTTTATTATTTACTTTCATGAGTTGAAAAAAACTTATCAGATCTGAACAGATCACGTGGGTCATGGGGGTCTGCCCCCCCCGCGTGCGGTTGGCGCCACTGCAAGTTGGGGACAGGAATAACATTTTCAGCCAGAATTGGCAGAGAAGTGGATATAATTTCAATCCCGAGTAAATCATACCACCTCTTCCGTGCAGATTCACAGGTTCGAAGCCAATTGAACAATTTCTTCACTGGCGTAAATTCACCTACATTATTCTGTCCCACTTGTTTCTTCGGTGCCGTAATATTGTGAAGTAATTATTCGCGCAGCCTCCCGTCTCATATGCCTACGTGAAGGTTGTTTGCAGCTCTCTTTGTCCCACTTGTGTCCACCCTCGTAATATGTAGTGTCTTAATGATCAGTATCACAATATCACTGGGAACAATTTTAAAAAAGTTGATAGGGCACTCGGGACTGGGGGTGGGGAGGATTTTTCAGAAGGTGGTAGAAAAAGCAGTTTTGTATAGGCCCTAGCTTACCCATTATTCTCTGTGGGAGTAACAGGACCACAGCATAACACATATTTTCTTGGTGGTAGGGAAAGCAGGGTAGGAGGGGAGAGGGGGCTAATGATGGTCCGGACACCCTCCTGCTATGAATGTAAGACGACAGGGGCAGCAGCAGAACAGCAGTTCCATTCCCTGCCTTGGTCTCTTGTGCCGAGTGCCTAGCGGGAAGACAACAAGTCTGGGATTCAAACCCTGAAATACCAGCTGTGTCAACCACTTGGTTGCAGGGGAAAGAGCTACAAATATGGGAGCTAGTACCTCGCTACCGAATTGACCCCTAGATTATACTAAATTCTAGAGCAGTTCCACATGTTCCATGACACCAGAACATTACTATTTCAATCCGAAGGTCATCAGATTAGCATAAGATAATGATGACCACACACAAAATGACAGGAATTCACACTAGATGACCTTCGACTGCAATATTTGAACACCATTGATGATCTTCCATTTGGTCTTCAATGTGATAAAGTTTCATAATGGACCACAAAGAAGGTTAGGAGTATCACATCTGAATTAATATGTGGATTTTGGATGGCTTGGAGGATGGATGGATGAATGGAATAGGCTATACAATAGATAGGAAACTGCACTATTGTCACTGCGAATACTCCACCAGGTATAACAGCCTCTCCTCATATAGTGGCCTTGACGTGCTGGTGGGTTTTCAACATGCAGACAGGAATGAGCCAATTGCCAACTTCCTCCAGTTTCTTTTGCCTGAGCGTGTGACAAGTAGGCTACTGGTACTATTTCGTCCTAGATATGACCCGACTGGATTTGAACCCCAGCTGGTAGAAGCTGATGCTGGTTGAAGGACTGGAGACGTTTCCAGAAAAGGAGGGGCAAGAATCCACATTGTCTACCCATCCCTGCGTGAATGCTTGTGGATGCAGCATTTCCGGCTAAACAGAACTGCCGTGAATTGGCATACAAGGCGATTTAGTCAATACAAGAGATGAGGGCATGACCCTTTCTCCAAACACTTTGGTTCTCGATTAGTCTTGCAATTTTTGCCATAACAATCCCCAAGGTTATGAGATAGAACGACATTACTCTAGTGACCTCAGCTCCACTGTGATATTCCTTTACCGAGACTGATAGTGAGAGTCGATTCATAGCCCCAAGTCTATAAAAACCAGATGTCTTCACATGGTGTCATGAAGCACTTCGGGCAATGAGACAATAATTTATCAAATGAGACACTAATTTATATGAAATAGGCTACTCACCAACACTCATGCCTCAACCTTCCACCCTGCAGGACTACATAAGAAGTCCAATTTAGACCATCTGGCTCATAAGTCAGTTGCACTTTCTTGAGATTGCTATTTACCTCTCCAATTCACAGAATTCATAGAACAGGCTACTCGAGTATTCTAGCCATATAGTATTGCTACAAATTGAAATCGACAGCACAGAGCGACCCTTGCTCATTGGACAGATGATAAGAACCATCAGCATAGCGTCCTCACATACGTTTCAAATCTGGAACGAAGTAATAGTAAAAAAAATCTCTTCCAACACCTGAAAACCATATATTTTCCCTAACTGTGATTTCTCATTTGCAAGTCTAGGACTTACAGTATGCTACTCTTATATAATGGATTGTGTAGTTTGCGGCATCTATAACTACGACCATGACTCGATGACACAATCTTATTGTCCCGACTCTAATGAATCCTATACCTTTGATACCATTGAAATATCCCCCTAGCCCGCAGTACCCCGCAAAATACCCCCAAAAGTGGGGTCACAGTGTTGAACTCAGATACCAGTTCGTGTAGAATAGACTCTCTCCATAGGAGACAATTTCCACCAATTTGTCAACAGAGAAAAACTTGCGAGCCACTTATCAGTTCCTGCCCTGACCATCATGTACACAGAATGACGCACCCTCTTCGGCAAGACCTTCTATATATGGGGTGGGCGTAAGTACCAGACATCATTTTGCTAATTGCCTGCCTAACCCATTTCCTCCTGTTCTGAGCGCCCGGCGGAAAGGCAATCAGGATCCATGACCAGGTGAACCCTTTCAAGTCTCAGATAGGACCTGACAGATTCCAACCTCGGAGTGCATGACCCTTCTCCACAGTAACTGCTAGCCTAACCAATCCTCATTCAGGGGGATGGAAGAGCTGCCTGCCTTTGCAATTTTTGCAAATAGCCGGTACTGAAAAAAATAAACGTGGGAATATGCCTGACACCAACAGGGGTTTCTGTTTGCATTAGCATGTGGTTTGGGGGGAATGTGTAATCAAATTATTGCCCTTTATACTCTCCGAAAAATCCGCATGGCTGTTCCTAATATTTGTAGTATTGAAATATGATGGGTACCCAAGTTTGTTAGCTTAGGCCTAGCCTAATGTTGAAAATATTTGCGACTCGAAACAGGCTAAAATAGAATGGCTGACATTACTTGCTAAATTCCAGTGACACAGTCCCAGCAAGGTGTTCAAATGAGGATCCTTCACAAGCTGTGTTCACTCTCACTCCACAGGGCTTGTAACGTGGGGGGGGATGGAACCCGTGTTTGCTCTAGTCTCAGTTCATTCCAAAGACTTGAACAAGTGCACGGTTTGCATCACTATTTGGTCGAGCTAGTCACAGCTGTTGAACGTGATCGACTAGCCATTATCTTGTTGAACGTAAACAAATTTTACCTCCTTCCTGGCTATAGCTAAATTAAAACGGGACCCAAAATTATATTTCATTTTGACTAACCCACTGGCAAATTCACGCGAATCAATATTTTTCATCTCTGGTGACAGCCACGGTTTCGTCGCTCGAGCTTGTCGGTCAAAATCTAGGCCAGCAGCTGCATCACAAGCAAATGTTACACTGAGAAGGTTACTGATGACGATTTCCTCCTCTCGATTTGGCTCACCATCGTCTTTTCTCGCAACCATTATCGGTGGAACCCCGATCAGGCACAAATAGAATAATGTTCAAGTTAGCGGAACTCGCAACATTTTGAATGAAGAACAGTGGCGTCTGCGAATTACGAAGGCAACGATCTATGTACAATCGAAGCATCATTGTTGATGAAAGTCCGGAAACAATATAATGTGCCATATTTTTCCTGTCATCACTAAAGCGGTTCTTGCATTGCGAATGTAGATACCTACTGCAGTTGGGTAACGTGCCGCTGCATCTGTTCATTAGGTTATCCAATGATGGGCGACTTTTGTTGTGTTTTGTATTAATACATTACCATTTCCATTAGCGTTGGTCCAGGCAAATGACAAAAGCCTCACAGAGAAACAGACAGAAAAACTCAATTAAACCTTCTGCGTGTCATCATTGTTTTCCATTGATGAACATTGTTCCATAGCTGATCATCTTGCCGATCTTGCCCAGAATCGGTTGGATGTTTCAAGCAATCTTATCAGGAATCAGAATTTAGGTAAACGTTAATGACATAATATTTCGGCTGCTGGCTTTCACCATCATCAGTTTTGAGTACAATCCATATGGTTGATCGTAGTATTTTTCGGCTTTTTTTTAATATGTGTCCTTCAACAAAAACCCCGACTTCACAGCCAGTACTAGTGTTTTCGGATCGGGACCGTGTTTGGTCCACGTGACCACTGAAAGATCACGCTAACCATGTTGAAACGGCGGTGATTTTGGGAAAGCAAACCGTGCAATGGTGTTTTGGAACTACTAATGCATTAGTTTTGATATTTTCATCTGCCCATTTTATGAGCTCTTTAATGAATTTTCTACTAACTCAATAATCGACATTTGCAGCACCTACAGTGAAATGAAATATTACTCCCACCAATGACAGTAACTTGGAAGTGCAACTGTTGTAGAGATCAGTAGGATCGGTACATTTGCAGGTCACGGTCTGTGTGCCGATTTGGAAGCTTGATCCTGACGATTTCCCGCACAATATATTAGTGTCCGTCGGAGTTATCTGAAACAGTTGCCATCAAAATTGAGCTTCTACCTCGTGCTATTAGCTGGTGCCGATTTCACTATGCTAGCTGGACATTGAATCGATGGAGCTGTTTCTCTGCGTAAATGATAATGCAAAGCCAGTGAGAGGCACGGTATTATTTGAATCACTCAAGACCATTTAAAAACCATGACTCAAATCCCAAGATAGCATATAACGACGTAAGAGCTTGGAACTTGGTCGTTTAGGAATTCAGTCGTGACGGAAATCCTTCTCGATTTCAAACTCTCACTCATGATAGAAAGTACGTACCTGAGAAATAGTACGTGTTGTAGCGAGCATTAGCACTATCGCGCAGTAATGCATGGCGTCACAGCTGGAACAACACAGAGAATGCTTTTAATTTATTGGTTGTCACAAAGGGTTCGATACTCAAATTCCGTAGGAAATGTGTGTACTGATTACCTTGCTGATTAACCAGCAACACTCTGGCCACCCCACTACAGCCATCCTATCTCATAGACTATTAGAGTCTCAAAGACTAATTACTTTTTCAGAGTGACAACTAACACATAAAGTGCCATTCAAAAGCAAAGATTTTTGCAGGGTTTTATTCAGTATGAAATCATTCAAGCTATGCATGTTCTGATGCTCTTCGATGTTGCACAATACACATGTAACAAACTTTTCGAATGCCCTTGTGTAAACAGAAGAAGAAGTCGTATGAACGCCGGAGTCGGACCGATACTTTTTTAGCTGTTAGATTAGAGCCGTGGTGGCCTAATTGGCTAAGGCGTCGAGCTTTTAACCCATAGGTTTTGGGGGTTCGAGCCCGGCCCACGTTGTACCCTCGAGCAAGGTCCTTTATCCCGCTTGCTTTCTCTTCACCCAGGTGTAGCAAATGGGGGAACGTGAAGTATCAGAACACAACTGGCTCTGATTAGCTGCCGCTATATACTCATCCGAGATTGTCTGATGCGTGACTGGTTCCTGTGATCGGGGTAATGTTTGTACAGCGCTTTGAGCACTTCGGTGGTAAAGCGCTCATAATAAGAAACTGACATTATTATTATTATTATTAGCCTCATTCTAATTGACCAGTTTTGTCCCGAAGGAATTTCCTTCTCACTCTAGAATCAACACTTTTGAGTTACACTACAGTGAAATGACAATTAACTCAGCGCATTGACTGTAACTTGAAAGGTGCACTCCATGTAGAGACCGGCAGGATCAGTACAACTGCATGTTCGTGGCTTGGTACCAATTGGGAACCTGACCTGAGATTTATCGCACACTATTGAAAGTTTGTCGTCGGTAGTTAGCTGAACAGGTCTTGCGTCAAAACGAGCCCTGTAACCCTCGTCGCTCAGCACGTGCTGATTTCACTATGTTAACTGACATTGAATCATCGGGGGTGGGTCATATGCATAAATGATAACGTAAAACCACTAGGAGGCACGAAATATTGAAATTCACCTGAAAGACCATATTAAAAATCATGACTCACATATTAAAGAAGTGGTATATATGTAAATAGGCAATTGGCCAATCACGCAGTAATGCATGCGTCACAGCTGAACACACAGAGAATGTCTTATGAATTGATTAGTTTCATTGTGTTGATTGAAATAACCTCAAATCCGCAACCAAAATCCTACTGAATTACCCTTGCGAATTTAACCATCAATACTAGCCAGCGATCCATCTCATGTGCATAGACTAATCACTTCACCTCCCCCCCCCCCTGTGGAACAACAAATAAATGTCATTCGAAAACGAGAAATTAGCAGGGGTTATTCAAGTGTGATACCATTTAGTATTGCATTTGGGATGTGCTTCGATGTTGCCCAATACACACCACAAACTTCGAATGTCTCTACGAAAAAATATCCCCCAAAAACTCGTATGAACGCCGGGTGGACCAATACCTTCAGATTTAGCTGTTATAATAGTCTCGTATTAATTGACCAGTTGTAGTTGAATGAATCCCCTTCTGTCATTTAGAATCACACCCCTTTTTGGTCACACTATGGGTAAATAAAACTTACTCACCATTGACTGGTAATTGGAAGTGCACTCCTGTGGAGACCACGGATCGGTACAATTGCCTGTTACGTTCTCTGTACTAATTTGGAAGCTTGATCCGGAAGATTCCCGCAACTACGTCAAGTGGTCGTCGGAGTATCTGCACATGTGCTCGAAACGAGCTTATCGCCTCGTTGCTAGCAATGGTGTGGTTCCACTATGTTAACTGGACATTGGATCGTCGGAGGTGTTTCATCTGGTGACCGATGTACAAAACCAGTAGGAAGCACGAGAATACTTAGATACTGAAGACCTTTAAAATAATGAATTAAAATATTAAAGATAGATGGCTATATAACTACGTAAGAGGTTTGAACTCGGTCCGTTTGAAAATTATTCGGTAGGGATGTTTCTCATACACTATTTCTTTCACAGGGAAACTATACCAATCCAAACGTCATATAAAAAACCAAAGAATATTGCTGGTTATTCAAGTATGATATCATTTAGTATGCATGGTTGGTTGCTCTTCTTTTCCTTCGATTTTGCGTATACACATTCACAGACTTTAAATGCCTCTACGCTCACCGTAAACAGAAAGTAGTATGAATGCCGGTTGACTGATATTTAGTTTATTCTTTTCTAGGTACATTTGCAGATTACGTTCTATGTACCAATTTTGAAGCAGGATCATGAGGGTTTTTCCTTTCGCCACTCCCCCCTTTGGGGGTTTTCAGTGGACCGCCTGAGTTATCTGAACATTTTCTCTAAAATAAGCTTCCACCTCATTTCTATTAGCTTGTGCTGGCTCCGCTATGTCGCTGGATATTGATCGTTGGAGCTCTCTCATCCACATAAATGATAACGCACGCACGATCCCACTCCCGACCAGAATATATTAGAATCACTGAAACTATGTAAAAATCATACTCAAACTAAAAGATATCGGTTTGAACTCGTTCAGGGAATTCGTCGTTCAAAATAATTTTTTTGGAACTTGTCAACTGTTGGTCATTCAACAGTCTTGTCTATCATTCGAAGTGTTTTCACTAATAATAGAAACTCATATCTAGGTAAATGATGCATTTCATCAAGGGGTAAAAGACTCGGTAGCTATAAGCCTATCTTACCCGAGGCCTGGTTACAAACAGATTAAAGAACGGTCATGAAATAAAGATGTTATAAAGAATATGTTATGTAAATTAGTCGTGTGCGGAAATCCTTTTTGAAATTTGAAGTCTTGTCTATCGTTCAACTGTTATCACTAATGATAGAAAGAATGTATCTGAGAAATACCAACTGTCCATAACAAGGCAAATCCATACACTTCCTCTCTTATAGACTGATCACTCTTCACAGTGAAAAATAATGATGTACATTGCTATTGAAAAAACTGAGAAATTTGCAGGGTTTATTCAGTAATGATATCCTTAAGTCGTGCATGGTGTCATGGGCCGTTCAATCCTTGTACGGGAGACACGTCTCCACCCCCCACATTTCGATGGTTGGGGACACATTATCAAATGCCCCCCCCCCACCCACCACGTTTTGGCGTATGAGGGACATGAGCTCGCATAAATTGCCTCTGGGTTTTGTGATCTCTCCATTCAGGTCGAGAATTGAAGCATTTAGGCAATACCAGATGATGGGCCAATAAGGCCAAAACTCTCAATTTTTCATCGAATTCCCGAGTTAAGAGCCAACAAGAAACACCAATGGAGCTGTAACTCAAACCCAAATAAATGCTCTAATATTTTCACTTCAGAATGATCAACAAGGAGCATTAATGACTTACGGGAACTTTTCATGTGGAAGGCTGTTTTGTTTCTTTAGATCTTTTGACCTTCCTCGATGTTTCAATGTTGTTAGTTTCAGCACCTCAGCTCATACACACTTGAGTTTATATAAAAAAAAAAATGTGGTCTTTAAAAACCTTTGAACCTTCTCCAATGCCCAAATTTTCACTGCTTGGCCTTCTTATTAAGATGGTGTTTTATCGAAATCTTTGAGCGTTCTATGGTTAAAACAGGTCACACAGTACTGCATTAGCGCCGGTATAATGGAATGAATAATAGGAATATGTTGCTTATATTTAAGGCAGGCGGCCAAACCATCCAGCCGTGGTAGGCCGAACATCCATTGATACGGGTTAGCTGAACAAGTACTTGGCTGAAACGGTTGTTGGCCAAAACATTTGTAGGAAGTCAGTGGGTCGAACTTTTCGGCATACCCTATATGTCGACCGAAGAAATAACTTGGCCCATAACAGTAATGCCCTTTCGTCCTGAGGCCTAACTACTATCCTCACAAAGGAATGATACGCCCAATGTAAACAATGTCTGTTCTTGGCAGTGTGTGTAACCCACTGAACACACAGTCCAGTCATTGGGGACTGAACTGTCACTGACTATTGTAGTTTAACTGTACCAGTTTCTCATTTAGTTCAACTTTAGCTTCCGAGGCCAGGCCTACTTAGGCAAAGAAAACTAATGAACATTTGATCGTCCCAAGGCGATCACGCCCAGTGTCTCACCTGGTTGCACGATTGATGGTTTTTCTATTAGTCACAGTACAAACATTACAGGCATTCCATGTCTCGCTCCCAGAATTTTGTATTAGCATTCAACAGAACCAGCGTAAAAACCATGAACATTACATTCATAGGACTGGGTGACCATATCCACCGAAGGAGTATAAGTTTTGTAGATATATGACTGAAATTGTCTGACTTCATTCCAAATATATATCTTTCACATCTTTCAAATATATTTCAGGACATTGTAGACCACACTCTCACATTTCATGGGAATCCAACCAACTTGAACATTTGAAATTTGGAATGGTCTATGCAAAATAGACTAACTGATAACTTTCCAGTCAAGTTTAAGAATTTGGAAGGTAGGGTAAGTCCACCTACAAATTTCATGGGAATCTGCAACTTTAGCATTACGCATAAATTTTATGCAAATTAGAAAGTATGTTTTTTGAATGACCTCCAGTGACCGGATTCCATGAAAAAAAAAAAAATTAAACTGAAGGTAAACATACCCATCAGGTTCATTAAAGCCACCAAACTGATTCATGATTTTTGGCCTGAATTACGCAAATTAGTAGACACATTGAATTAATGCCTTGACCCTGAATCTCTTTAAAAAAATTCAGGACTGGATTCGGAACCATATTCACTGTCAAGTTCCGGGAAAATAGCACGAGCTTTAAATGTCCACATAAATGCCAAATTAAGCATCTCAATTAGCATATTTTAACGCTGTAACATCTAATCAGTTCCTCATCCTCATATCCTTAACCTAGTTCCAAACCAAGCCCCAACCATAGCAATCACAGTCATCTGTAATCCCTCTGCGAACGAGCTAAACAATGGATAATCCGAATAAGGCTAATTACCACCCTCCTTTATAGTGGGTTTTACCGACGCCCAAGACCTAGTCCATCGTGTTCACCCAACCCTGATACTACATAAAAATTTCGTCAAAATTTGCCTCACTGTTTCGGAGTAATCCTTTTAAAAAAAAAGTTTGTTCAGGGCGAAACACAAACGGCATTATTTCCATACTGTAATGTATACCCATGGATACCTGGAACAATGGGCAATTTCTTTTACTGGCGTAATGTCACCTACATTATTCTGTGCCCACTTTTTAAATCTTCTTGTGCCCTTATCATATTGTGATGATATTGTGGGAGGGTCATTTCATTCGGGCAACCTCTCGTCTCATATTCCTACTTGAAGGTTGTCTGCAGTATCCTCCTTGTGTCCCACACTCGTGTCCCCACTCGTGTCCATCCCGTCCTATGTAGTGTCTTAATCATCATTACACACAATTTATCACTGGACAATGTTAATAAGTTGATAGAGCACTCGGAACTGGGTGGGATTTTTCGGAGTGGGAGGAAGATTCAGTTTTTTGTATAGCCCTATCTACCTCTATATTTTTTGTGGGGGTAACAGGACCACAGCATAACACATATTTTCATGGTGTAGAGTGCAAGCAGGTAGGAGGGGAGAGGGGGCTGATGAGGTCCGGACCCCTCCTTCTTGATGTAAGACGCGGGCCGTACGCCAGAACAGCAGTTCCCTTCCCTGCCCTGGTCCTGTGCACCGAGTGCCAACGAGAAGACAACAGGTTTCAAAAGTCCGGGAATTCGAACCCTGAAACTACCCGCTGTTCAATAATCACTGGTTGCAGGGGAAAGAGCTAAAAATATGGGAGCTAGTACAGTAACCCCCTCGCTACCGAATTGACCCCTTTATTATACTCCAATTCTAATCAGAGCAGGTCCACCACGTTCACGTTCCATTTCATACACATGAAACCAGACCTTACTATTTCAATCCGAATGTCATTAGATTAGGCCTAAGATAATGATGACCACACCAAAAATGACAGGATTCACCCTAATGACCTTCGACTGTGATATTTGAACACCATAGATGTTCTTCCATTTGGTCTTCAGTGTGATAGAAGTTTCATAATGACCAACAAAGAATGTGTCAGTAGCAAAATCTGAATTATAGTGGATGGATGGCTTGAGGCTGATGGCTGGGATGGATGATGGATTGTGGATAGAATAGGCATACAAATAGATAGAAACTGCACTTATTGGTCAGCTGCGAATTCTCCCCACAGGTATATCAGCCTCTCCGGTATATAGTGCCTTGACGTGCAGGTGGGCTTAACATGCATACAGTGATTAGCCAATTGGCAACTTCCTCCAGTTTCTTTTGGGCCTGAGCGTTTGACAAGAAGGCGCTGTACTATTCTTCCCTGGTATGACCCGACTGGGGATTGAACCCTTTCTTCCCAGCTGGTAGAAGCTGATACTGGTAGAAGACTGGATACGTTTCCAGAAGAAGAAGGCAAGAAACCACCAGTGTCTACTCATCCCTGCTTGAATGCTTGTGGATGCATCATTTCGGCGAAATGAGGACTGGCCCTTCTCCAAACACTTTGGTTCTCGGATTAGTCTTGCTACTCTTCGCCAGAACATCCACAAGGTTATGATGATTAGACGAAAATTACTCTAGTTACCTCAGCTCCACTATTATAACTCTTCAGACTGATAGTGATAGTAGATAATATCCACCAAGTTTCATGAAAACCAGATTGTCTTCAAAATTCGCATGTAACACTCAAATGAGCTAAGACAATAATTATATGAATAAATAAACTAACTCCACCAACTCAATGTCTTTCAGCCCTTCCACCCTGCAAGGGCGGGCCACCACATAAGAATTTCATTCAAGGCCATCTGGCTCAAAAGTCAGTTTCACTCTCTTGAGACTGTATTATGCCTATCTAATTCACAGAATTCATAGAACAGGCTACTCGAGTATTCGCTATGCCGTTGCTCATTGGGCAGATGATAAGAACCATAAGCATCACGGTCCTCACATAAGTTCGAATCTGGGACGAAGTAATAGTAAAAGAAAAAAAATTCCAACACCTGCCAACCATATATTTTCACTATTTGTGATTCTCGATGACTCAATCTTATTGTCTCGACTCCAATGAAATCCTATATTTTTTATACCATTGAAATATCCCCCTAGCCCTCATACCCGCAAAATATCCCCCAAAAGTGGGGTCACAGTGTTGAACTCAGATACCAGTTCGTGTAGAATAGACTCTCTCCATAGAAAAACATTTTGTCAACAAGAAAAAGCTTGCGAGCCAATTATCAGTTCCTGCCCTGTTCATCATGTACCTGATAAGGCATGCCTCTTCGATAATACCTTTATATGTATAGGGTGGGAGTAAACCAACAGACATCATTTTGCTAATTGCCTGCCTAACTCACTCCTCTGTTCTGAGCGCCCGGCGGAAAAGCACAGGATCCATGATCATCAGATATGACCTGACCAGGTTCCAATCTCGGGTAGTGGCCTAACCCTCTACTACATTAACTGTGCTAGCCTAACAACCAGTCAGTTCGTGAAGAGTTGCCTGCGCTCCTTTTTGCAAGTACAGGTAGCTGCTCATCGTGGGAAACATCTGTGACAAAAACGGGGTTCTGTTTTTTGCATTAGCATGTTTGGGGGGGGGGGGAATTGTGTTAATCAATTATTGCCCTTATTTCTCTCCGAATTCCGCATGCTGTTCCTAATATTTTTAGTTATTAAATATGAAGGTGGTACCCAAGTTTGTTAGCTTCTATAGGCTCAGCCTGATCTATGAAAAATGTTGCTACTCGCAAAAAAGCTGAAATAAAATGGCTGACATTACTTGCTAAATTCTAGTGACACAGTCCCAGCAAGGTGTTCAAATGAGGATCCTACACAAGCTGTGTTCACTCCACAGGGGCCGTGTAACGTTGACCTATACCTGTAGACCATGTGGTTTTGCTCTAGTCTTTAGTCATTACAAGACTTGAACAAGTAAAAACCGTTACAAAACAAAGCAGTCACAATTTGGTCCGAGCTAATTTCACAACTGTTGAACGGCGAGTGTCCCGCATAGCCTTAATTGTGAGCGTAAACCAAATTTACTCCTAGCCTGGCTATATCTAAAGCCAACAGGTTTCAGCCCCCTCGCGGGCTTGTCGGTCAAAATCTAGGCTAGCATTTGCTCACGCAAATGTACACGGATTAGGTTACCGATGACGATTTCCCCTCTCGACTTTGGTGAACAAATCGTCTTTCTCAAAATCTAACTCATTATAGGGGAGCCGGTCCGACGAACCCAAATAATAATGTTCAGAGAGTTAGTGGAACTCGCAACATTTTGATGGCAGAACAGTAGCGTCCTGCGAATTACGAAGGCAACAATGCTGTGTAACAGAAGTCGAAAGCAACATTGTTGATGAAAAGTCCGTAGAACAGTATAATGTTCCGATAGTCCCAAATAATCCCATGTATGGTCTCAATAACATCAGATCCGTGTCGCATGCAGGTCACTAGAGTTTGGTTGAGAGAATGTTTATTAGCTGGAAGTTTTGTGACCTTAAATAGGTAAGAGGTTTTACACGGAAATGTTATTATTTGGCAGTTTTTGGTCCCTAAGTGACCTTGAATGAGCCTTTGATGACATAACAGTTTGAAAAATGTTACCCTGAATAATATGCAGCTGTCCCCCTTTCAGCCATATCGCACCCCGTCACTAGAAGTTTTTTTTTGCAGAAAATGTTATGATTCGGAATGCATGACCTTTGATGACAATGACGGTTTTTATGAAAAATGCTTTGCCTCGATGTTTAATGTACCAAGCCGCAATAGCTTTACATAATCAGATACACACACCATATGCTCTCCGGCCCGAAAGGTATCAAAACCGAGCCTTGACCCCTTGAAGCGGGGCTGGCTTCGTCTATGTAAGCAACACCTAGCTATTCACATTCCCAAAAATAACCGTTTTTTTATTTCTTTGCCCTATAAACCACTCCTAAAATGAAGCACATTTTCTAAAGACTAAAAGACTTCTACCTTTGACCTTTCGACAATATCATTAGATGATGTTTGTCTCACTGAATCCAGAAATGACCATGACAAACCGCTAAAACCTCTAACGAACCCCTAACTGCCAACTCAATTTTCGATCATTTTGTTTTTTTAATGAACTATGAAAAATGGAATAATTTTATGCAAGTTAGTCACATTAAATTACCGTCAGTGACCTTGACACTGTTAAATTGATCAGGATTGAAGGTGTTCCATCTCCCAAGTTTCAATAGAAAGCAACCAACTTTAAAATCGGCATAAATTAGGCAAATTGGACTTCTTCAATGCAAATTGTCACATTAAATGACCTCTTACCTCTCGTCCCTGCGGTATAATGTCATCAGGATATAAATAAAGCCATCTCCCACCAATTTTTCATGAAATCTAACTTCCAGACATCGCATACATTATGCAAGTTAGACTACTTAATTAGCACCATATAATGCTGGAAATCTATCCGTTCATCTACACTTCATAGTTGTTATATAGGCCTGAACCTCATCACACCAATGCATCTACTCTACTGAATCAAGAAGATACCCGTACAACACAGCTTCCAGGAGGCCAAATTTTCATGAAATATGGCAAATTATGCAAATGAGTTTTACGGGACGAAAAGTAGGTGTACATCGAAACTTTTCATTGTACAACATTTACACTCGTTCAGCAAGACAGCTTTCACGCGTTAAGGAGATATCGAAACACAGCCACATACGGACGGACAGACAGACAGACAGACACAAAACAAAAAGTGATACTATGTCGCTCTTGAACAAAACTTCAGGCGAGACAAAAAAGAAGTAGAAGTTAGCGTATTAACTTACTTTATCTACCATAAAGACCATATAATAAATATTAATAAAATATTAAAGACAGTGACTAATAACGGCAGTAGGAGTTTGCAAATTGGCTCGTTTAGGAAATAGTCGGGCGGAAATTCTTTTTAAATTGAAGTTTGTCTCCGTTCAAACTGTATCACTAAGATAGAAAGTACGTAACTGAGAATTATCATGCATGGCGCCAAAAGATGAGCAACACAGAGAATGTATATGAATTTATTGGGTTAATTGTGTTAATTAAATAACTCAAATTCCGCACTTTTTACTGATTACCCTTGCGGAATGTACCATCAACACAGAAAACATAAGTTAGTCAAAAACAAGCGTTGGAGAGACAAAGTTAGTATAGCAAGTAGTCAAGCTATCCGGATAAACTTCGACTAGGATACTCTTCCGCTTTTCCACCATGGGAGCCTGACTAACCTAGAGGAGAGATAGACTAACTTTTGGACCAGTTCCCGAGCTAGACTAACCACGGATTTTCGATAGACTACTTTCGTCTGCTGAAGCCAGTCATGCCGGTGCACGGGATAGTGGCCCAATTTCTGACTAACCCCATAACCCAGACTAACCTTTAGCCCAATTCCACCACAAAATGAAATCCCTTTGTTTCTGGATCGATGTATTTACCATGGTTTGTGACTTGTGGCCCACTCTTTACGGAACCCTCTTTACTTCCACGTGAACATTTGACCTGATCTAAGAAGTCTCAGAAACATTCTGAATACAAAAATAAAATCGCATCATTTTTTCCGATACGCAGGTGCGTAACACTGTGTACGAATTCTGACTAATAAATTTATACACAACATTCCAACACGAAACATAACACTAAAGCGCTGTTCACACTTGTGCGATACGATACCGTACCGGATACGATAAATTATCGGATGGAGTGTTCACACTTGTGCGATAAAAATGTCGTACGATGAATTTATCGTATGTCTCGGTGCCTAACCTGGCGGAGAATGTGTGGGATGATAGTTGGGAAAAGCACAAGTTTCCCTTCAGACGGTGAATAGCCTAGTCGCAAAATTGTTGAATACAAGAATGCCAAAAATTTCAAAGCAATCGAAACTTGTGTCTTTGTTCAGTAACTTGTAGTAGGCATGAAATAGTGTTTATCGACCATTTTGAAAGGAAACAACAACAGTTACAGCCTATTCTCTAGTCTTCGAGCCTGTCGGAGCATGCCCCAACCCCCCCCAACTCTCCGAGGTACCCGCGAAGCGGCCGCCAACCATGAGTTACTGTCGCCCCCGGCAGACGGCCGAACCCAAAGGGGTCTCGTGGAGACAGAACGCGGTTATCGTCCACCGGATGCCCAAAGATGCGCAATTGACGATCACGAATAAGGCAGCTGACATCGCCATCCCCGCCTACCTTTCCGTTGGACACCCAGACCCCCCAGAAGTAATTAACCCGGATATCAAGAATAAGATAAAGGTAAAGAGTGAGGGTAGCCAAGAAGCATTCAGTCAATTGAGTCAATACAGCCAATTGAGCTGAAAAATTGGAGCTTGATTATAATGCTCAGAGCATGCATTGTAAAAAAATAATGCCACGGTCCACCGTGTACTTATACTACTTCCTCATGATCTACCAAGACATAATTTAACTCGGCCTGTCGGAAATCGACATTCTACCACGCCCCCTCCATAGCTTATCCGTTGCCTTCTCCGTTTATCCCGCCTCTTCTTCACGTGAGGGTAAGGGTGAAGTTCCTTCAATACGTCAGGCTGTGATCGAGACCTTGGAAAACCCATTACCATGCTCCTCTCAAACAGCCACAACCCCCCTCCCCCGGCCACTCACTACCATCCGTATATCTATGCTTGCAGTCACATTATAGTCGTGAGCGACGGCGCAACATGACCCTCCCAATTACCTTTTTCCTGTCACGCTACTATGCATATGGGGAGGAGGGCTGTCATGGATTCGAACTGAAATACTGGTTCGTAGGTTCAGTGCATGGCGGCCAAAATAGGGTAAGAGAGCCATTCAGAGGCCAATGTCTTCCCCCGGATACGTCACTACCCAAAAACATCATCAAAACCCCTGATTTAGCCACTAAAACCCCACTTTTAACGCAAAATTAACCCAATAGCCTGTGGCGTTCCATACTCTTTGCGGTAGGGCGCAAGTTATCACGCATTGCGCAAACGTTATCGCATCCGATAAATTTATAGTACGAAAAAGTGAATAATTTTAACTCGACGTCCGATACAGTTATTCTGGGTAGCGTATCGTACCGTATCGCACAAGGGGAACAGGCCCTTAACAGTGTGACACAAGCAACACTTTATACTTGGATGTGAAGCAGCAACGGACGAATCCAGTCCGGAAGCAGTTTGCCCTACAGTGTTCTACAACCGCCACCTCGAAGTCGAACTTCAAAGATGGACGAACGCAGGTTAGGGGTCACCCTCAATTTTTCCACAGCGTAGGCTAGTGTTCAATGTTAATCAAGTAAGTTTCACGGCCTGTTCCAGCGAGAGTGGAATTTAATCTGTTTAAAATCAGACTGCAAACCGTGCAGAATCAGTTTAGGGCCTAGTATAGGCCTAGACTAAATTACTGTCAGTAGGCTAGGCCCAGTTTAAGGTGTAGCTGACGTTATGCTATCGGCCATATAGGCTAGAATTGGTTTCATCGTTTGAAAAAGTGGCGGACACTTGCGTACAATTGTGAGAGGAATTGCAGGAACTTGTATGCGTCTATAGTTTGGTACAGACTGGACTGCTATGAGGTCCTGAAGTGTGTAGCAATGTTGCTCATTGTTTTGATGGAGGCATTTTTGCTGAGCGGAAACCAGCTACACGACGCGTATATAGTATTCATATAGTAAAGATACATTATTGAAATTATTAACTAGACTAGACAAATATATACGAGAAAATGAAGGTGTATCCTCAATGTATCAATCGGGCCTGGTATTTAAACCCGTCAGTTGCATAGGAAAAACACGCATAGGCCTAGAACAACTATCTGAGCACAGTCGAAAAGAGGAGGGTGGATTGTGTGGTGCGACCACGATCAAAATGGACCAGGGTTTTATATGAACATTATTAGTTCCTAAACTCATACAGTAGCAATCAAAAATTATCAAAAATACGGATCTGGAATTTTCTCCCAATGTACTATTGTAGTGGCAAATGATTGCGTTGATGAAGAACAGTATGGAAACCCCGAGAAGAGTCGAGCCTGTTTCTGTAGAACCCATAACCATTTTCATGCATGGATTATTCAGCTGGTGGCTAATGTGTCTCAAGGTCACTAGCTCAGTGGCTTGCGAAGCCATACATGCTGGAATTAGCATGGTAACCTAATGTCAAAGTCAAGCCATATCGAGTAGGCTCCTGGCTTTCTCCACTTGAAAATTTTTTCAAGCTTAACTATCCCAATAGAAATTAAATACTAGTACACAAATTATTTACCGAGAACCTTGGAAGAAGAAACGGCTAAAAAACAAGTTAGAAACAACCGGCGGAAGGAAGGGACCAGGACTAGAGGCTGTTGGGATAACGAGCGTCGCAAGTGGCCGGGGCAGAAAGACAAAATCCTCAAAAAAAAAACAGTGAAGTCCACAGTGGGGGGGCCCCCTACTACCTGCAGACAGTCCAGGAAATGAAGATGATGCCTCGATTGAGCAACATAAGAATATGGATGAAGATGGAGCGAAGGAAGAAAGCAGCCAGACTACAGTGGGTTTCATTTGCCATGGAGAAGACGCTTGCTGACAGAGACGGAAAGGGGATGGTGTTAACCAGTGCCACAGCCCCCTCTCAGTACAGTCAGGGATGAAGCTCCCTGGCTCGTCGATTGATACCAGGTAAGGCATCACTGAACATGCCTAATATAACTCTTCCGTAGCTACTTGCCATTGGTGGGACATTCCATCAGCATCATTTTTTATTTCCAATTGATCCGACCACCCATATTGTGTTGATGTAGACTATGACGTTGTTTGACTAGTCACTACTATTCTTCCCTTACAAACATTCTATGGTTAATGGTTTCATTTCCCGCGCATTGATGAATGCCAAATTAATTTGGAATTGCTGGTAATTGTTGTATATAGTACAGAAATTGACTGTATTTACAAAGCATTTTTTGCCATTAAACTACTGTCCGGACAACATATTTTTTACAGTACAAGTTCATGTAATTATAGGTGTATGAATCACTTAATACCCCTCTTCTGATCAATTTTTAAAGTGATTGGTGTGGTGCCTAGCTGTTTTTTGTGTCATTCGACGGTTGTGGTTACAAAAAAAACCAAACAAACACAGTTGCATTCAAGGATTTTTTTTCTGGTTGATGAGCAACACACTCACCATGATTACATATTGCTTGCTTTATCAAATCCAGTTGTCAGTGGAGATGCTGCGAATTCAGGGCGGGGATTTACCACTCGTCACCATAATTATTACTGGTCTCAAGAAGTAATGCGCGGCCTTGTGATCAGATGGAAGCCCAGAAGAATCATTCTTCGTATTTTCAGTAGGCAGTAGACGGACATCTGCAACGCGGTTACAGACGATGGACAAACAACCCCATTGATTGTAAACGTAGCAGTAATCAAAATTGCATAAACATTTTTAGATGCACCAAACGTTCAAAAACAGATATACCTGGGTGAGTATCATGCCACAATACAATCATGGTACTGCTAATTAAGCCCATAATTAGCTTTATTTTTTATTTTTTTTCAACAACTCACTCCATTATTACACTGGTGCGTTTTGTGAATCGCGCCACAAACAAAAATCCTGCCTAAAATAATTTAGATGCAGGATATTTCCTGCCACTGATTTTCCCATAACAGCATACAAATTGGTCACTGTTTACAATCAGTCCTATGTTGGTACGTCATGCCAATGTAGGCATACTCGGATTCTTGTGTGTCGACAATTGTAACACTGCAGTGAAACACGATTTTTGTGTTTACTACGAAGCCAGCTCATCGATAACTATCGAATTAACATGATTTCTTCGGGCATAACTGGTGCATGTACCATTCCATGTTTTGACCATGGAGAATTCGCTGTAAATATATACAACTTCACACCCGGAAACATTAAAAATTCCAGTGATGAACAGACTGTAGCTGGGTTGATACAAACCCATTTCGAAGAGATTGTTCGACGCAGGTGTCTTCATATGTTCAAATTCAGTAGCTTAGGCCTACTGCTGGCTACTTGTGGAATTAGTGAGCCATTGAAAATTATCATTTTTGTCTTCTCATTCTCATTTAATCACACAAAATCAAGTTTGCCGGAAGAACCGCCACATGGGCCCAGAAAAATTTTCTGTTTACGGATTGCCCTTAGGCGACAGTCATGTAGCTATGGGATTGAAGCGTAACGGTATGGCCAGGGTGGTATTAAATCCCATGTACGCTACTCCTTCGTGTAACTTGTGTAACAATAGTTTGCAATGCTGTTCATTGGAGAGAGGAGGTCATGTAGACAAAATTGGCCAGATGGAGGCTGGCGTACTTGAAAACCCCTTATCACAACCCTTCCCTTGGTGAAAACTGGCAATGTGTCAGCTCACCACTTTCAACATTTTGAAACCTAGCGTTGACCGCTGACCCAAATTTGTGTCAGATGTCATTGTAATCATTTGAGTTTTAACTGTTCTGAGTCCTTCAATGACAACTAAATGATTTTGGTTATACTAGTCTAGCATCAAAAACTCCAATTACTGTTCAGACATTTGACAAACACCTGTTATGGTCATTATTTTGTTCATCTCCTCAGATGCATGTGCCGGCAGATTATTCACCACTCAAGACTTCTGGAAGGGTTGTCAACGAATTTTTGGAAGCCTGACAATGAGGTATGGCGTAGGGTTCTGTGTCCACTGCCTTTGCTGTATTTGGGACATTCTAGACTGACCGTCATGGTGGATTACTTCCAAGCGAAAGAGGAGGAGAGACAGGGGTCACATTCCTACCCATTAGCATTCTTGAGAACTTACTGAGTCAATTTATCTACTCGCAACTTGGCTCTCGTGCTCCTGGGCAGGTAGGTGGCCGGTGACTCCGCCTGCTTGGGACTGTAGTGGTTCGGATGTTCTGTAAGTTACATTGTGACATGCCTTTGGTCTCTTGGTCCCAACATACCCTGTATACACGGCATGTGAGGGATAAATTCACTGTTGTTTCATGGGTGTTCAGAGAACCGGAAGTACTGTATTATGTTAACCTAGGCTGGTCAATATCCATCTTCATAAGTGGGGGGACATGAACGCGCCGCCAAAAAATTACTGTGTGAAAATGAACAGTCAATGGGAGTATCCTCAAAATGTGGGGGGGGACACTGTCCCCCGTCCCCCCGGTTGACGCCAATGTATGTAACAGATGTGTGATAAATGATCGCAAGTTTGCCAACTGACAAACACCGATGTCGGTTTTGTTTATTGATATCCAGATTTCACCTTAATGCTGTTACACTGGCAGAAAGAATTTTCAATAAAATTTCCACTTTTGTTGAGGTGTTGTCTCTATTGTCGCAGGTTCCAGTGTTTACGGGCTAGGTCTCACTGGGGGGGGGGTGGGAATTTCCTCCATGACAATTTTCAAAAAGAATGTTAGAATCTATGGGGGGTGTGGGGGTTTTCTCAGAAAATAACCAATACATCTACCTGCCTGTTCCATTAATTTGATGAATTTTTACATGTTTTCAGATTGCATTTACAACATTATTCACAGTGAATTTTTGGTCCCCTCTTCATGGTTATCAAGAATCTGTACTTGCACCAGTTGTGCAAAATCATGTTTAATCAAAGTTGTCGTTGTGCGGGTTCGCTAGTGAACATATGACTAGTGTTTCCTCTCATGTCCGCGTGTGTTTGATGCGACACCCGTATTATGAGTATGCTCACATTATGCCCAACGGACCAAGAGGGGTACTGGTTGAACGGTGCAGAATTTGCTATTCCTATCGTGAACCAGTGCAGGAATTCCCCCACTTGAAATTTTTTTTGTGGGATTACGATCCTTTTTCACAGATCGTGCGAATCTTCACTTTAGCATAAACGCTGAAGTTGCCAGACAATTCCACTCCCCCTCTCTGCAAGGATTCCTTCCCCCCCCCCCCCCCCCCCTCCATGATCCCTAAAACTGGCTGATTGGTCTGTGAAGGGATGAAACAATAGATATGCGAAATGTGCCATAGAACCTGAATTTGTTTTCTCTGTATCATTGTTTTTGCTGCTCCTTTGATAATTATTCAACTTTCTTTTTTCTCTCTCCTATACTGTAGAGTCCATACCTGTTGTTCAATTGCCGGACCTCCATTCAGACTACTGAGAAACTGCAAGATATACCCTGGTCGCGGATGCACGGCTGTGGCATCTTCACTCTTTTTGAAAGGCTGTCGCTATGTGGGTAGCATCATTCTATGTATTCAATTTTGAATGACCCGGGACTGGGCCGACCCTGACCTTCTACAGAGGTGATTTTGACGTGGATTATTCAACTGCCCCCCTTTGACGCCATTGTGATCTTTAGCGATAAGCTTAAAGTCCTAACCTGCAGTAGATGGAATCCTGACTCTCTAACCCCCTTTCGACTTGCTATCTAGTCCTTTGGCCGCCAAATGATTTTTTTTACCATAAATTAGAATACTTGGGGAGGGTACTCAGGAAATGCTTCCTTGGGAAATCACAAAGTGAGATGCATAGTCTTATTGATCAATAGTTGGTGGTAAGACAGCCCATAATGAGAAGATGGTTCTATGTTGTTTTTTCGTGACAATACTCTAACTAGTCATTGGGTGAACAAGGCTTGGAATTTTTTTTTAAATGTTAATTGTTTCGGCACAATGTTGTATTTTACCCAAATTTGCTTCAGTGTGATTGGCAAGAGATCAGGTTGACATGTAGGGTACACACCTCCTCAGGTAACTTCAATGTATATATGCCACAAGGTCCCTATCTAGTGTTTGGGTATAGGTCCCTAATGAGAAGACGTCATCAAAGTTCACTTAACTATTTAAATTTCCTCAATTGTTCCTGATCAGAATAGTCTGATCAGATACTCAATGTGTTTGCACCTAGTTTATTATTCCAGCAAAATTTTCGATTGTTTGGAATCCGCATCAGTCTAACTTGCTTTAAACCATTTCAATGTGACTCATTATTCAGTCACAGACCCTAGAGCGTTAAAGATGAAATAATTTTGTTTAGAACAGTTACACCATTGCAATAAAACCACACATGACAATATCTGCCTATAATGAGGATGTCAGGTCGGAATGTCTTTCTGATTCTCTACAGTTTCATTCATTTTGCCTAAAGAGCTCCTGATTGATTACTTGAATCTTCCTGTGTGTTTGATCAGATCGAAAGAACAGAGTCTGTGCTTTTTTGTTTACATTATTGTTGGCATTTTTGTTAGTTGACGCAGTTGACACAAGATTGTTCAACTGCATAAAATTTTCCTGGTTCGTCATCTGGTGCCCGAGTTGTTGTCATTGTGTCTGGCACCTTTCTGCACATGATCATTCCATACTTACTTCATTTATAAGTTTTCACTCCAGTTCTTTCCATATTACGGTATTTCATAACATTAGATCTACTTTTATTAAAACCTGGTATGCATTGTTCACTTTTTTATTTGTAAACCGTCCACTCTTCCCATGAAGTTTTCCGGCTGTTACAAGAAACATTCCTCTCCTCATGAGTTCAATGCTTTTCACCTTGTCTTTGTGATGGCACGTACGCTCCATTATCCTTCACTAGATGAGAGGATTGTTTAAAGGGTTTTTAAGCAATGGGTGTTAAGAAATAATATCTCCCTACATAGTGCTTTATGGAACCAGTTGCATTATTAACTCATTGTCTTTACATAATGGATTTGAAAATAAGATTTATATTTTGCCCATTTTGGCTTCCACATAGTTTTATATATTTAGTTGTTTTATTTTTGGTGTTTTATAATCTTTTCTGGAAGTGTGCTATATAACATTCCAGGTCCATGACATGCTTTTGGTCTTTTCACAGTTTTTTATAATAGTTCGTTTCTGTGTAGTTTTTCATCCAATTTTCCTAGGAGTTTGCATCAACATCTTCCATGTACATATACATTTTGTCCGTGAACTATCTCCTGTTGAATAAATATCTTTCAATTTGAACCTTTTGGTTTGGACGATCTATCCTGAACTGCCACGCAGCTACCGGCATGCTTCAACTGAAAAAGGTTATTTCCACAATCCCAAATTTATATTGCTCGAAACCTATCCTGAGTTTAGTCAAGCGGATTAGTCAAGCTACCTGTACTAACTTTGAGCCTTAAGTTAGTCGCGAAAGGGCACCAGCTAGAACTAACCAAAACTTAGTCCGTACTTAGTCTAGCCTTAGTAAAGTTATTCTAGCTACTGGACTAACATCCTGACTAACCATAGTTAGTCTATCTAGATTGACTAATGTGCTTGACTAACATAGGTTAGTCTAGCTAGATAACAACCTGTTAGTCAAAAGTTAGTCGAACGAGGCACCGGATAGACTAACCTACGTTAGTCGAGCGAACCATTTATTTTGTCAGTGAACACTTGCCACGCACTACAGCAATCCTATCTCATAGTCATAGAATAATTACTTTTCACAGTGAAACTAACAAATAAATGTCCATTCGCAACGAAGAATATTTGCAGGGTTATTCACGTATGATATCAGTATAATGCATTTGTAGGAGCTCTTTCGATTTCGCAATACGCATGTCACCAACGCCAAATGGCCTCCAACTCCGTACAAAAATAGTATGACACCGCTGGTTTGACTGATACATTTTAGTATTTTTTAGGTATTATATAAGCCTCGGTCCACTTATTAGTTTGTCCCTTGAATGAATTCCCTTCTCACTTTTTTCACAACATGGTGCGGTTACACTACGAGTGTAATAAAACATTACTCACAATTGATGTCACCCGAAGTTGCACTAGTCGTAGATATAGACAGGGTCGATTACATTTGCATATTAGGTTCTCTGTACCCCATCCCACCTGACCTTTAGGATCTCTCGCACACTATGGTGAGTGTTCCGTCGGAGGTATCCGAACAAGTTGGCTTCAAATCGAGCCCTCACCCTGGTGGCCATCACCGAGTCTGTCTACCGTCAATTGCTACCTACTATTTAACAGTACACATCTGAGAAATATCACTTGCCATAACAAAGCATTAGCAATATCGGGCAGTATGAATGGGTCACAATACTTGAACAACACAAGAAAGTCTTAGAGTTTAAATTGTTCCATTGTGATAGTTAACTCATTTCCCTTAAATTCTAACTGTCTTATCTCCGTGAGTAACCATCGATTACTTTGTCACGCAGTACAGCAATCCTATCTCATAGACTAATTACAGTAACTAACAAATCAACTATATTAAAAAAAAAAAGAATGTTTTCCGTGTTTATCAAGTAGGATATCATCTCATATTGCATGTGGGATGCTCTCCGGTGTTACGTACTCACATGCACAAACTTTAATTAATATAATTTCGTAACAAAATAGTATGAACGCCGCGGTTCGACTGATACATTTAAGTCATTCTTCAGTATAATATCCTCTGTCTAATTGGCTTATCGCCTTGATGAATTCCTTCTCACTTTAAAATCAACAACATTTGCAGTTACACTACGGTACAATAAACATGACTCACCATGACTGTTACCGAGAAGAAAAAGTGCATGGTTGGTAGAGATTGGCGGGTCGGTTACATTTGCATATTACGTTCTCTGTACCAATTCGGAAGCTTGATCCTGAGGATTTTCCGCACAATATGGTAGTGGTGTCGGAGTTATCGAACAGTTGCTTCGAAACGAGCCCTTACCTCGTGGCCATCAGCTGGTGCTGATTCTACTATGTTAGCTGGACATTGGATCGTTGGAGGTGTTTCATCTGGTAAATGATAATGCAAAACCAGTAGGAGGCACGAGAATATTAAAATCACTGAATGACAATATGAAAATTGTGACTAAATCTTAAAGATATAGGTAAGTATATTCCGCAAAGATTCGAACTCGATCGTTTGAAAAATTGGTCGTGACGGATGTCTCTTTCCAAGCCGAAACTGTCTACCGTCATGTACCATAATAATTAAAAGTACACATCTGAGAAATATCATTGCCATAACAAGATTGGCAATATGGGCAGTAATGCATTGCGTCACAGTGAACAACACGGAAGGAAAGTCTTAGGAGTTTTTACGATCCATTGTATAATACCTCAAGTTACGCTGAAATTCTACTGCTTATCCAGTGAATGTAACCACGATTACTCGAAAACGCAGTACAGCGGTCCTATATCATGGAATAAGCACAGTGAAACCAACAAATCAACTATCATTTAAAACAAGAAAGTTTGAGAGTTATTCAAGTTGATATAAATATGTATTGCATGGTGGGATGCTCTCGTTGTTGCGCACTACACACCACAACTTCAAACTGCCTTAAATCCGTAAAAGAACCTCGTGAGAACGCCGGAGTATGACTGTAGATTTAGTTTTGTCAGAGAATAGTCGTAAAGGAAATATCACCTTTCACAACAAGGCATTAAAACAAAGATGTTGCCGGGTTTATAAGATGATATCATTTAGATGCATGGTGGGATGCTCTCCGATGTTACGTAATACACATGCACAAACTTTAATTAATTAAAATATAAAAAAGTCGTATGACGCGGGTTTCGACGGATACATTAGTCATATTCAGGATTATATTGCCTATGTCTAATGATAGTCGACATGGGAATGGAATCCTCTCACTTTAAAATCAAAACATTTGCGTTACACTACGGTCAAATAAAATATTACTCACCATTGACTGTTACCGAGAAGTTGCACGGGCGTAGAGATGGGCGGGTCGGTACATTTGCATAATACGTTCTCTGTACCAATTGGAAACATTGATTTTGAGGATCTCTCGCACAATATGGTAAGTGGCCGTCGGAGTTATCCAAACAAGTTGCTTCAAATCGGCCTAACCTCTGGTCATAGCTGGTGCCGATTTCACTATGTTAGCGGACATTGGATCGTTGGAGGGTTTCATCTGCGTAAATGATAATGCAAAAAAAAAGTAGGCAGGCACGAGAATATTTAAATCACTGAAGACAATATAAAAATTGTGACTAAAATCTTAAAGATATCGGTAAGTATGTTCTGCACAAGATTCGAACTCGGTCGTTTGAAATTAGTCGTGACGGATGCCTCTTTTCCAGCGAACAGTCTCGTCTACCGTCAAAATTGCTATCCCTAATAATTGACAGTAGACACTGTGAAAATGCATTGCCTTAGCAAAGCATGTGGCAATATAGGGCAGGACTACCTGGCGTCACGTTGAACAACCGAAGAAAGTCTAAGGAGTTAATGTTTCATGGGTTAATTACACTCAATTCCGCTGAAATTCTACATCCTTATCCCCGGAAGTAACCATCGATACTTGCCAAAGCAGTCAGCGATCCTATCTCAAACTAATTACAGTGAAACTGAACACATCAAACCCTCATTTAAAAACAAAGAATATTTGCCGGGTCATTCAAGTACGCTACATAGTATGAATGGTGGGATGCGCTCCGATGTTAAGTAATACACATGCACAAACTTTAAATAATAAAATTTAGTAACAAAAAAAGTAGCACGAACGCGCGGTTCGACTGATACATTTAGTCATTCGTCACGTATTATATAGCTTCTGTCTAATTGATTGAGTCCGACCTTGAATGGATTCCTGCTCACTTTAAAATCAAAAAACACTGCAGTTAATTACGGTCAAATAAACATACGCACCATTGAACTGGTTACCGAGAAGGGGCATGGTAGTAGAGATTGGCAGGGTCGGTCATTTGCATAATAGTACTCTGTACAAATCGGAACATTGATCCGAGGATCTGTCGCACAATATGGTAAGTGGTCGTCGGAGTTATTACGAACAAGTTGCTTCAAATCGAGCCTCACCTCGTGGCATCTGCTGGTGTGATTCTTCACTATGTTTAGTGGGCATTGGATCTCGGGGTGTTTCATCGCGTGATGATAATGCAAAAACAGATAGAGGCACGAGAATATTCAAATCACTGAAGACAATATAAAAATTGTGAATGCAAATCTCAAACCGGCGTTTGTAAATTAGTCGGACGGTTGTCTCCTTTCCAACCTGAAGTCTCGTCGACCGTCAAAGTGTTATTCCTAATAATTAACCGGAACACACTGAGAAATATCACTTGCCTTAACAAAGCATTGGACAAATGAGGCAGTAATGCATGGTTGATCACATTAGGCTGAATAGCCTAACAATTCAGCTGGAAACTTGGGATGCCACGGATATATCCGGTTGACGGATAAGTAACAATCATTGGAGCAATTTGATTGGCTAATGCCCCCCGAGTATATATCCACTGTCAAATACAGGTAGTCTTGAAGTGAAGCAACAAATTAAACTATTTACCAGGCTTCTGACTCCCACAGACCTATTATGTGTTGACTCCTTGCCTAATGTAGTGTGACTACGTGAGTGATGCCAACAAGTGAAGCTAGCACACAACAGGGGCCCTGGCCAAGTTGTCACAAAAAAACTGTGTCTCAAGTTTAAGGCCCACTCCACTTGCTTGTTCATAGTAAAAGCTCAACACAGGATTGCAGGATTTTTTTTTGTGAAACTAACAAACATAAAACTGTAATTAAAACAACGAATAGTTGCAGCGGTTATTCAGTATGATAATTCAGTTGTGCTGGGGGAGCCTCTCGTGTTGCGCGATACACACTCACAAACTCCCAAATGCCTATAAATAGATAAACAGCCGTGAGAACGCCGGAGTATGACTGATGATATTTAGTTGTGTCAGTAATAAGTATGTAAGAAATATCAATCGTCACAAACAAGGCATGCGCAATATTGCGCAGTGATGCATCATAAGGTTGAAGGACTCGGTTAGCTAATAAGCTATCTTACCCGAGGCCCTAGTTACAACATGATTTAAAGAACGGTAATGAAGAGAAGATGCCATAAGATACAACACAGATAATATTTTTAATTTATTCGTTGTGTTTTGTGGTTTGAGTTGTTTCATCTGCATAAATTATAACCACGACAGTCGGAGGTACGAAAATATCATATCACGAAGACTCAAAATCATTGACTCAAATCTCAAGATATCGTCTCTAATGCATGTAAGAGTCTTGAACTCAACACAGCATCATCTCTTTTAAGACTATCACGTTTCACAGTGAAATATAATGAGTTACATTGTATGAAAAAACAGAGAACATGTGGCAGGGTTATTCAGATGATATCATTTAGTAATGCATGGTGGGATGTTATTCGACGTTGAGCAATACACAGGAAAAACTGGTATGAACGCAGGGGTCGGACCGATAATTTAGTTTTTTCTTCCTTGCCAACGGCACAGGAATCTATGCGGTCAGCAAATATGTGTGTGTGTGGTCCGGGTGTGTGTGTGTGTGTGGCGTGTGCGTGGTGTGTGTGTGTGTTTTGTGTGTGTAGTGAACATTTGTCCGGGACGATATATGAGAACGCACGCATGATATGACGTCCATAGTCGCATGTAGGTTCGTCATGGGTGTAGTTGATCCCTATTTTCCTGTGGCCTGTCAAGGTCACAAAGGTCAAGGAGAGGCCAAAATCTGACATATTGAAAAGGGCAATACCTCCTGTTAGCAAGGTCCTACATCGCTGACCTTTTTGGGATAGTTGCGATTGATGAGAGGGATCAATGCAAACATAATGGTCATGTCATACAAGGTCATCAAAGGTCAATAGGGTCAAACCTAGTTTGTCGGCCATAACATGGAACGAAATGTCTGCCCGAGGTGAGGAGGGGCTCCTTGTGATCCACTCGTTGACCCCCATCTATGTGACCTTTGACCTCAATTGACCTTACATGTTTGGGCGAATCAAATTTTTGTGGCAATTTCGGATCTCAAGTTACCTCCGATCGAAATGGACCATACATTGACCCCATGTGACCTTTGTGTGCCGAGATATAGAGGTCCAAAGGTTTTTTCATTGAGATTTAGTGCAGTAAGATGCCAAGTGATTGTATGGGTGTTTGAATCAGTGGGCAAAAACGACCTCTGATGATGAGGTCGAAAGGTCAAGGTCAACTATCGAATGGAGTGCCTCGTCGTAGAGTTAAAGGGCAAAGAAATTAAAACCGTCAATTTTGGATATGTGACAGAGACCTGTGCAGCTGAATAGCCGAAACACCCCCCGCTTCAGTCGGGCACTCGGTTCTCACGTAACAAGGGATCAAGGTTGGGTTGTACTTTTGGGCAATAGCTCGGCAGTATACTTTGGGATATATAATGCTTGTAGGACTGTGTGCATCTCATCGGAGTAACAGTTTTCATAAAAACGTCATGTCATCAAAGGTTCATTCAAAGGTAACTCAGGGACAAAAAAAATAATTATTTTTGGAACAACTACAGTGACATTGCTTGACAATGTGAAATTTCAGGAAGGGTGACTCCTGGGGGAGAACATTTTTCATAAAACGTATGTCATCAAAGGGTCATACAGGTCCGTTATGGCATAAATGGAAATGTAGTGTTCTGCAACAATTCAGGCCTTTCCTGATGGTATTGGAATTCGGACAGGGTGTATCCTTCGAGAGTTTCATTTTTAATAAAAACCGTAATGTCATCGAAGGTCATTCAAAGGTCACTAAGGGCATAAAACTGTCAAATAGTATGTGGTCTGCAACAACTTCAGTGAAATTTCCTTGATGTGGTTCTATTCAGGGACAGGGTGTATCTCATATGGGTAACATTTTTCATAAAAACGTCATGTCACCCAAGGGTTACAAAGGTCAATTAGGGTCAAAAAATAGGTTTTTGGTTCATAATATTGGAAACCAAATGTATGCCGAGGTGGGGAGGGCGGCCCAATGATGATTCCACTCGTTGACCCCATCGGGGACCTTTGACTCAATTTGGACCGTACGTGGTTGTGGGCCGAATCAAATTTTGGTGGTATTTCGGATTCAACGGTTACCTTCCGATCAAATGGCCATAAATTGACCTCATGTGGCACCTTGCGTCGAAGATATTAGAGGTTCAAAGTTTTTCATTGAAATTTACTGCAGTTAGGATGTTCATAGTGATTTGTCATGCCGTTTTTAGATCAATGGGTCACTGACCTTGCTGTATGAGTCAAAGGTCAAAGGTGCAATCTCGAAGGGATGTGCTTATTTTTAGGAGTTACAGGGCAAATAAAATTAAAAACCGCAATGTTGGATATGGACAGAGCTGCCGTGTGCTGATAGACGAAACAAAATCCGCTTCAATCGGGCACTCGGTTCTAAAGTTACAAGGGATCAAAGTTGGTTTTTATACCTTTTGGCAATAGCATCGGCCGTATATTTGGGGATATGATAATGCCTGTAGGATGTTGCCATCTATTGAGAGTAACTTTTCATAAAAACCGTAATGTCAATGAAGGTCAATAAAAGTCACGTAGGGCATAAAACGCAAAATAGTATTGTGGTTCTTTTTTTTTTTTTTTTTTTCAGGACAGGGGGTATCTCATCTAGGGTAGCATTCTGTCATAACAACGGATATGTCACCAAGGTCATCAAAGGCAATTAGGGGTAAACAACTATTGTGGCCAGGACATGGAATAATGTTTGCAAGAAGGGGGGAAGGCCCGCCCATTGTTGATCCACTCGTTGACCCTCTCTGTTGTAAAACTTGACTTCAATGTGACCTTAACCATTCTTTGTGCTGAATCAATTTTGGGATATAGAAAGGGGTCAAAATTGTTGAAACCCCAGAAATGGAAGAACAGGTTATTTTCAACATTTTGACACTTTACCCACACTTGTGCCCCATCCTTATGTTGATCCCGACCCCTAGAAATGGGCGATTCGTTCATTTTCGGCCGAAATTTGGTGCTGGGGATATGGAGAAGGGGTCCGAATTTAGAAATTTAAAAAATAATAAACAACAAGCCTTGAGATATACACTTTGTTTTAACAATGCCGAGCAAGCACTGTCACTGTGAGGTAGTTACGAAATGTTGGAAATGATCTGTTCTTTTAAGTCCTGGGATTAAAAATCTGGTGACCCCCAGGACGAGAATGTGGTGCTAAATGTAGCTTATCAACGTAATACTGTGGTGCTGTAAAGTGGTGCTCTGTTCCAATTGGTTACTCTTTTCAACCTAGGGCCTAAGCCAAGCCTAGCCTACATGTAGCCTAGGCATCGCTGTCGTAAATATTGACAGTTCGCCTAAACGCTATTCCAACTTATAATTGCTTTCTTACTTCGCCAGGCACTAATGTTTACGTCAGTAATACAGTAATCTTCTCAGCTGGAATTCGGGATCAGTTGCCTGGAACTGACGTCCAATGACTGGTTTGAATGCAATCATCTTGCACAAGCCAAATTTAAGACAATGATCGGTTTTAGGAACATAACATAGCGGGGACACCTGTGGCCTTATATTCTTTTCGTGGATGGATGGAGTGGTAACGATATTTTCAAAATTCAAATCGTTTGGAAATCAGTTAGAGGTGCATTATATAGTCATGATGATCAACTCCAGGGTAATCTGTTCGTTCCTCCCTCCAGAAATCCTCTTCAGATGGAACATAGTTCCACAAATGGTCCGTTGAAGGATTATGCAGATGTGCATCCTTTTCTTTCTTTTTTTAATTCTGATGAACAAGGATTCGACATATAAATGCGGGTTAGCGTGAAGTACACACAGGCAGCAAGTTAATGTTAAAGTGTGGAATGAAGACTAGCGTAATGACCAGGCTGCTGTTAAATTCTGTGATCAGATATTTGCACAATAATTTCAGTGAACACACAGCCGTCACCTAAGGCCTCAAACTGAGAGCTTGGAGCTTGCTTGTCCATGTCCCACAATCCAACACACTGGCAAGCCTTATTATTATCAAGAACCAGCTTAAACTGGTTGCTGAATGACATTCCTCAGGATGATACTAAAGGAATACCAGGTAGTAATTCGCATACAGCAGATGCAATAAGAGTATGGTATTGTACAAATTATTCAACAATAGTTGGTAGCTCAGCTACTGCAGGCAAGTAACAGATAAATAGTGACCATAATGACACTGCATTCCACTAATGAGTGCATACTATTCAATGATAGAAATTAATCCCTCACAGAGGGTGCAGAGGAGAGTAAATCCCTTTAACTGTCTACAGAGGATTGATTACTCACTGGATGACTGACACAGGTGACTATAAGCCGTATTGGAATAACTAGCTGTCAGTGACAAAAGAAGTGGACAGAGTGGTTTGCCTCACAGGAGTGGACAAGGGGAGGGGGGGGGGGGCACAGCTGCTCTCGGCTGTACCTACTGTTCCATAGCAACACACTCACAAGGAGTCACAATATGAGGGACCACACCTTCCTTTTAGAAGACTGATGTAGAAGTTGTCAGATCCAGAGTTTTCTTTAATTAAACAAGATGTACATCATGCAATCGGTCACTGTGTGAAATTGTGGTGCTATCGCTGCTGCCATCCAACGGAAAAAAATGCGGATCGGTTGACTAGGAGCATGGAGCTAGTATATTACAAGGTGCAGGTGTCAATCAAAGTGCATTTGTTGAAATCGTTGGATAGACACGGAGAACGCCGACTGCTGCTTGTAAGTACACATTTTGATTACACTGCTACACAGCTGACTGCTGAGTTATGCCGGATACGTTATTTCGTGATCTGAAAATCAGTTCATATTCGTTCAAAAGACCTTTTTGTGTGGAAATATGACTTTTTTCAAAGCTATAATTCAGGTATAGTATTTCATATCATATTCAGTGCTATAATCCATGTACCTTACAGTCAGTTTGCTCCGTATTTTCCATGTGTTTCAAAGTTTTCAAAGTATTCAGTCTTCCAAAATATTTGTTTTCATTTTCTGCAGTCCCCGCCTACAATCTACATCTATGGAATACTAGCCTAATGCTTCCGTGATCGAGTTCAGATATTATTTGTTTTAATTTTTGGAGGTGGTCTGACGTCCGTTAGGAGACAAATGACAATAGTACGATGTGGACTACAGTGACTTTGAGTGAGTAACAGGTAAGTGAAGTTGTACTATGTTGTCACTATGATTTCATCATTATTTGTAGCAACTGTGTAAAATTATACCAAGAGTACATACAACTCATCATCTCCCTGCATTTTCAATTGAGCTCACCCCTCAACTCATCATATGGGAGCCTACAACGGTGGCAACCGGTCAATGTTCTAGTCACGCACCCAACATTACATTTTTATAACACACAGTGACTGTAGCGGTGAATCACAAATATACGTATGCAGCGAATTTACTTTTAGAACATTTTACATGTTACGTAATCGGGTTATGCAATCCTTTGGCACGTAGCCCAGATTTCTGGGAGATGTTCAATTGTATGGTTTAGAATAGAATGTCAGAGACAATAGGAGTTGATTCATTCCGCACCTTGCCGTCTCACAACTCACACATAGGAAATGTCCTCGTCCTGAATTAGTTTAGAGTATTATTCAGTAGCTATGGCGTAGTCCCATTAGAAGTCGCACAGTTGTATTGTAGTGATGTCGTATCAGTTATCGTATATTGAACCGTATCAACATCGACGCTGGGCTGAGTGAAGTTACTTGCGGTTTATAGATCCCATTGAGGTACGTTGAATTTCTATGCTGGGCTTATGGGTGACTGGTGGCTGTATCGTGCATTGGTATCGTAGTTTGTTGGGTATATGGTAGAAATCTCAGTATTGTGTCAGCTGTGGTTGGTTGGATTTGGAGTATTTTGGTGTGAAAGCAAGTATGAAGATTACATATTTTAACTGTAACAGAATTTATGAGGATTGTGTAATGTTAGATGTATTTTTGCTTTCGATCCAGTTTCACGGAGTTAAAAGAAGAAATATAGTACTGCGAACTCTAGTCGAGACCTCTGACGATTTATTTGTACCGCGGACAGCTACAGCTATAGTGAAAACTCAAGGCCCCTTCATCGAAGTCGTCAGTTATCATCTAATACCTCTACTACTCTGCGTGGACGGACGGGTCGACGGAGCATCGCCACCCTGCAGTTCGCGCTACGCGAGGTTACAGACGACAGCGTGACCCGTCCACCCCCGGCCGACGCATTCCCTTGAATCTGCGTCACCGAAGCGCGCGTTTACAGACGGATGTCGCGTTCACGTCGGCCCACTATCGCCCGAGACGCTCCAAATACTCCATCGTTCGCTCCGGTTGACGAGGTCGTGTGACAGCCTACGTCCCTGGATCGGAGGTTCTCGAATCGTTAAAAGAAGAAATAAAGTACTGCGAACTCCAGTCGAGACCTCTGACGATTTATTTGTACCGCGGACAGCTACAGCTATAGTGACTGTGACATTGATTGCCATTTTGGAAATTCTGAAACAAGGTGTGTATCTTCAAGGTTGTTCAAGAACTGTTCCAGAAGCTGTTCGGAAGTTACAGTACATATTGTTACAAATATGGCAAGGAATCACTACATAACTTTGTGTTCTTGTTTAGCTGTTATATTACCCTCATCTTATTGACAAGTTGTCGTTGAATGAATTTCCTCATCACTTTAGAATCAACAACCTTTGGCGTAACACTACAGTGAAATAAAACATTACTCACCATTGACTGTAACTTGGAAGGTGCACTCGTTGTGGAGATCGGCAGGATCGGTGCAACTGCAGGTTACGATCTCTGTACCAATTTGGAAGCTTGATCCTGAAGATTTCCCGCAAACTATGTCAAGTGGACGGCCTGAGTTATCTGAACAGGTTGCATTAAAATAAGCTACCACCTCGTTGCTATTAGCCGGTGCTAATTTCACTATGTCAGGTGGGCACTGAATCGACGAATTTGTTTCACCTGCATAAATGTATGAGACACACGGATATTTGAATCACTAAAGACTTCATGAAAATCATTGACTCAAGTCTTGAAGAAACCGGCCATTTAATCGACAAATGAAAATCGTTATCAGGAAATCTGAAATATAGCGTATCGTTTGAGTAGTTCATTACGGATGATGGTAAATATATTTCTATAGAGAATATCACTTGTCCTCATATGCAATTGTTCCTGGTTTCGAAAGTGATGGTTTTCATGTGTTGGTGGCGTCATTATAAAAGAGAAGTTTGGGACACTGGCTGCGGACAACGCCTACTCTGGCAGGGGCGTGTGATCCCAGCACCACGGCACTAGCCCATCGGCATTTATGGCCAGACGACACTATCTGAGTATTCTTTATTTGAAATATTCCCACTTTGAACTATTCCTTTTTCTTTTCTTCGAGTGACACGAACATGTAGTTCGGAATATGTTACGAACACATTACACGTACATATACGGAAGATAAGCGTGAAAGCACGAAAAAACCTTTTGCTCAGTTGGCGTCATTAAAATATATGTTCTGACAGTTGGGTGAAAGAGAGCTCGCGTAACAGGTATAATCATGGTAACTACCGACTCCACTGTTTTCACCGTAGCCGCGTTAATTGCGTTAAAACAAGGAGAATGTTTTACACATTCCAGGCACATGGATCTCTCCCCAGTCCCCAAATTCCAAATGCAATTTTGAAGATATTTAACACATGTCCTCTCTCCTGTATGTTCTCTGCACCTACATACCCCTGTCCTATGTATGGACGAAGTTAATCAATTGGGTTAATAGGTTGTTGGTCACAACACAGGCATGCTATTTGGCCCATTTTGAGTTTTCATATGGTGCATAACCTACAGACAGGAAATATGGTCATATTCTAAAACCCCTAGCCCACTGGGCGCTTAATATCGTGAATCACCTGGTTTATCTACATGGTTTATCGAAACACATTTTTTTTCCTAATGTTATACTCGATCATTATCTTCTATCCTCATATACCAAATACCAAAGTTTTGCTATTGAAAATTGAAGAAGTGTGTCCCCAATCTAGCAGTTCTGAATGAGCAATTATTTCCAGCTGATGCGCACTGCTTCGGAAGGTCTTCCTGATTGGCTAGTGGTATTGTATTGTTTCTCCTGATTGGCTAGTGGTATTGTATTGTTTCTCCTGATTGGCTATTGGTATTGTATTGTATCTCCTGATTAGCTAGTGGTATTGTATTGTATTAAGTACATTCTTTGCTAGTGTTGTCTTCCGAGACATTGAGCATTGGCCCATTGTTTTTGCCGAGACAGCTGGCATGACTCACTCATTTCAAAATATCGAACGTGCATTCACATTTATCTTTCCGGAAGAAAAAAAAGGAAAGAAAAAAAAAACATCTGCTGGATAAAAAACAATGTTCATTACCTGTAACGCAAGCCAAACTAGTGATCACTCAGTCGATCCTTTCAGTCAAGTACATTATCCGAAAAATTGTCCGGGAAATTGGATTGAAGAAATCAGAAGGACGGGATCAGTACGGGAGAAGTGGCATGGCATAATTGTCATGAGTACTGGTGATGCCCGCAACATTTAGTCGAATAATCGACACCATTCAGCAAGCCATTTATGCGGATATATTGGAAAAAGCAAACTCACCGCACATCGACGCTATTGTCATCAGTAACAAAACGGGGAGTGGTCGGAAGCCTTCCATCTGTGGAGTTGAAAACATAAAAAACAGTCATTTTTTCCCCTTTAATTTTCATATAATGAACTTAATGTTTTGACGACCCTATCCATTAGACTTGATGTTTTGCTTTCTAATTTATTACCAAATATGGGACTTGAGATGAAAGTTTCTCCAACTTCCCATTTTAACGAGTGATGCCTGAGTTTTCATTCTGTGCACTGTGCCGTTTTTAACATACCAATCTGTCCACTGCCATTCTTTATTGCACACCCATTGAATGTAATGATAGCACTCTGCCCAACCGTTAAATCTCGCGTTTGTAGAAGGAACAATGCTGCAAAAAATAAATTACCATTCATCATGAGACTGCATGTACATCTCGATTTTTGTGCAATTTCCGTGGTAATTATTCGATGTATCTACTGAAACTCGAAATACATGCTTGTTCAGTTTAAGAAAAAATGTTGATCCTTTTTGGATGTGTCTTTTGTTCTGTTTTACATACTGTTAATGACATGTTTATTTCTTTCTGTGTTTCTAGCTAAATGCTGATAAATATACCAGGCATGTGACGGGCTGAAGTTTCCCGAAAATTGGGCCCAATGACTGATTGATTTCTAAACGCTATTTATTGGTAACTCGTAGCTTAGAATCATAGCGCCACCCATGGTTCTCGGTCAGTCGGTAATGACTGGTTCAGACGTTGCAATAGATCACAGATAACTCCTCCACGGAATTTACGGAGCCCAAAAGAATGTATTTCTCCGACGTTGTGTTTTGTTTTTTTTCTACCCAGACAGCCAAATAAATTTCGCTATGTTCTCAACCAGCTGTTACGGTTTGTGGGGTAAGTACAGAAGCTGCACGGCATAGTAACTTTGCTACCGGTTTCCCTTTTCCCCTACAGTTTGGTATATTCTGAACGAAGGATACAGTGTCTTAAAAATGGAGCATTTCACATCATCGCATTACCTCTTTATTTCACTCTTCTCAAATGGATGTTTATCCTGGGGGGGGGGGGGGTGACGTGTTCCGTTCGAGATGGGTGGGGCATAATATCAAATATACCCCCATGTTTCACATAGGCTATTCCGTTTAGAGACATCAACGAACCGAGAGGTTCGGGACATTTTATCGTAAGACTCAATAGCGGAATAACTTACCACAAGATTTTTCGAGCAGTCCTTGCAATCACGAATGCGGCAACAAAAGGCTTGAGTTCCTGCTCTAATAAATCTACAGAGTTTAATTGCATCAACGTTCCGGGTTTGTTTCGCGGGCCCCACAACAACTAACCATCGCGATTGATGATCTAGGAGGTTTATTAGGCTAAAATCTGTCTCTTGCGCTCTCCGCGACCGATAATGCCGCTCCGCTCTAATATTGAATTCCATGCAGTCTCTCATTACTCCCTCCTCCTCAGAAGAAACTAACAGTGGGTTCGTGGTATTCAGCTGGTTTGGGAGATACATTTAATAATCGTCCATAGTATGGGAGCCCGTGATGAAAATACCCGAGTTTTCAACAGGATGGCAGAAATCACTTTTCTTTATAATAAACTGTTAAACTGGCCCATACAGATGGTTGCAGTCAAGCTCTGCAAAAATGTCGACTATATGTGAGGTATAATAGACTAAACAATTATGAATCGCGCCAAGAAGCGCTCCGCTCCGATAATGAAGTTCATGCACTCGACTACATTAATTTGGGATCTAGCAGTGCAACAAGCTTTCACAGTTTTGCTTTCACAAACCGCCAAAATGGCACATTCACCTAATTGCTCCGGAAGTGTCATTTTTGAAAATCTACAATTCTCCTTCTTGCTTCCAAGCTCTGATTTGGCAGTCAATTTGAGGGAATTCCCCCCCCCCCCCCCTCCACATTTTATAACGGATATTTGTCTCTGCAGAGAGGTATTCATATTCGCAGCGCCCCTACAACCTTCGCTGGTTATGGTGACCAGTAAGCGATAAATATTAATGTTGGGTTAGTTTGAGAGAGTTGGAGGTGGTATTCCGTTGTTGTAATAAGGGCTGAATAATACCTCTTTTAAATGTTCTATGTATGTTTACTATTCAAACTCAAAATGAACATTTGTTTCCTCCTGAGAATCACGGAAGCTTTTGTCCAGGCTCTTAAACGCACCTAATTATTTCCTCGTCTCGGGTGCTTGGATTCAGGACTATTTATCTTTCTTTGCGGTTCCCTTCCTGTTTGGCATGGTTTAAAAGATCAACAAAGAACATGTCAATATCGGCCGAGATGACTCTTCCAAAAATAACAAATACGTTTCTCTGTTAGTTGCGAGGAATAGGTTCCTCAAAAAGGGTTTATCACACAAACGATATTCGATGTCATAGTCAAGGGTGGCGCCAGCGATGGGGGGGGGGGGGGCATGCCCCTCCCGTCGGGAAAGCCTGCTGCCATCGGGAAATTTTCGTCGGGGAATTTTCCCCATCTCGTCGGGGAGCCCGAGTGGGTACGTAAAATGTCCACACCCCATGAGGGCCTATTGCCCCGACAGTAAAAATATTTCCAACCTTCTTATAGCGAAAATTCCTATATTACAGCTAAAAAATTTCGCCCCGCACTTCGCGCGCCTCATATCTTTTATGATATTGCCGGGTTCCTCGCTCGAGTTTAAGATCAGCGTATCCATCCTCCCATCTTTCTATAGACTGGACTATATACAATCGTGACATAGAACAGACTATATTACCACTATATACCATCGTGACATATATAGATAGGAACCCAATCCTGGTGGATATGTTCGAAATGTCCCTGCAAGAGATTAACATTACAATTCTGTTGGGGAGGATGATCGTTCTGGATCGTTCTGCCGTCTCTTACTGTTTTGCCTCTTAAGTTGTGTGCTTCACGACGCAAATACTCCAGGGCCCAGGCATTCGCTGTGCAGTTATCGGGAATACCTGACCCTATTCTACTGGGAGCGCCTGATTACGTGGGATTCCACTGCGGTGAACAACGCCCTCCACAATGTGTATTTTGTTTTTTCGTTTCATTTTTCTTTGAGAAAAATGTTCAAAAATGAAAAAAAAACATCAAAGGGTTTTTGGCCTCTACGATGACGTCCTCCTCCTAATCGCAACAAAGGACCCCGGCACCCTCGTATTTTTCCCCTAAATAAGAGGTGGTCATGTGCTCGTGATTAACCAATCGGAATGCAGTATTCGCAATAGACGATTGCTGGGGTTAATGTTGATCATATGGTAATCGAAGGTTCTATCATGTACACTAAGTTACCATTCAGCCAGTAGCTGACTCTCACACACGGTTTACACTAACAGTTCGAAAACGATCTTTGGAAACTCCCAATACGAAAGTTATGCCCACATACTTACCCGCACAAGTTGACTTCACCAATTGTCCCCCACGTACAAATACAAAACATGGAAGATACATTTTGGATCAGTTTCAAAAGAGTGGTAACAGTTTTAATATAGGCCTGTGACGTAACGAAAGCGCTGTGAGAAAAAAAAAAATCGTGTTTACGCATGCGCACATGCACTGTGAACTGACTGATTGAAAAAAAAATACTTCAGATGGGAGAGCACTCTTACTTGGTGCGAGGCGATTATTTTTTCACGAAGAAGACCTCGTCATATATGAAAATGGATGGTTCTGAACATACAAGACATAGCTGTGACAGCGCGTCATGATAAACGTACACGTCAAATCTTGAACTAGGCGATTGGGGTGAAGGGGGGGGGGGGGGTAGTCCACATACTGCTGCCATTACAACGTGGGCGTTTCTGCGGACCGCAGCTCTAGCACCTCTCAACCATAATTCTCCTGTAAGAGAGACAAAACGTTCTCCTGTCCATGAGTGGCCTGACCTAGTATGGCGCCTCTTCTACAAGCAAGTCTACCACGCGGTGATCATTGGGCAATATTATCGGAGACCGCGTCTTAGTCGGAATAGGCCAATTCCTCAAGCGACCACCCACGCAGACAAATCCGAAACCCCATTAAGTCTTGAATTAAGTGTGTAGAGTGGGCTTGTCCTTTTGACACGGACGTGCCCACCTTCATCATTGCGCAAGCTCGCGCAAGCTAGAAAATGCACGTTCTTGCACATGGCGACAGATGGCTAGTCTCAGTCGGCTCCAATTCGGTCACCAACAGCCGCTCTTTCATATCAGGCAGGCAACCAATACCGTTGACCTTTAATCGCAGCCGTCTCTTCACTCTCTGCACCCATGCTACGCTGCGCTTCAAGCGATACCACGAGGAGTAATGCACAACCATCAATCCATTACGTCTTGCTCCCCTGTGGTCGCGCATGACCGTGCGGTATCGATATGTGTGTTTTCGGGGTCGTCCTGTGTGTCATGTCTCTACAATAGGGTCGTCGGGCCAGTCGTCTTTGTCCTTGCGCAGCAATGTCGGTCCGTTTTGCCATCTTTGATTCACTACTATTTCTTCGGCTCCTAAGCCACGAGGAAACGCCGTCTGCCGGGCTTGACTCGCTCGGCACATGCGCCACTGGCGTGGTTCTGGAACCCCATCCCGGATGGTAGCGACCCGGTTAGCAAGGAACGTATGAGAGCGCTCGTCATCCGTGTTCTAAGGTACTGTAGTACCAAAGTGCTGTCTGTCCAGAATACTGAGTCCGTAATAGGTATGTCCAATTCTTTGTGAAGTAATTAGTCAACCTTAACTGATAGGGTCACTGCAGATAGTTCCAGTCTAGGTATAGTCATTGTCTTCAGGGGCGCTAGTCGGGACTTCGCCATCGACAGGCTAGTGTGTACCTCCCTTTTTCACGTTGGTCATTCTGATGTAACTAGTCGTGGCATAGGCTCCAAATTCGTGATTTCACCAAATTCACGAGTTTCACACACCTGTCCACCTTTACAGTTTAGTTCAGAAAGTTCTTTATGCCACAGCAACCAGTCGTTGTACATCTGGCAAGGGATCATCCCAGCACAGGTTTTCGTCGGCTCAGCTCCTGAATTGTCAATTTAGCGCGTAAAATGACAGAGCTGGCATATCCCAGGGGATCGTACATCGAACTCACGGTACTTAGCAGCCCGCGCTTCGTATTTGGCTTGCCTTTGGGTCTGATTTTATACGTGAAACTATCGGTCCCATGTCCCAAGTCACTCCCAATGCGCGCTCGGTTGCGATAGCGAGTCTTTGACGCAGTTGCAGGATTTCCTTCTCCTGTCGTAATTATATCCCCCTAACACTTTTAAGTGTTCGGGGATATTATGGTTTTGGGGGTGTAGCCGCCGACTCCGCCGCCGCCGCCTTCCGAACCTGCAGGCGTTAGCGCAATAACCCTTTAACGCTTATCCGATCAATCTGAAACTTGGGACACAAGTCCGTCCAACTAAAATCTCGGATGAGTTCGAAAGTGGGCATCATTGCCTGTCTTCTGCCCTCTATTTTGGAGGTTTTATACAAATAGAGATATTCCATTTCAATAAACTCGTGGTTGTGACAAACAATGGTCCCGAAAATCATGACAGTGATTTCAAGGTCACCAGAGGTCAAATTTGCGTTTTATTCGTGATTTTTCTAACTTTGTCGGATTTGAACGAAACTTGGACAGTTGGTCCTGAACAACAGGTAGGGCATTTCAAAGTCACCAAAGATCAAATAGACATAAATTTGATGTGCTTCCTTCAAAAGAAGTCCACGAAGGCCATTTGTGCGGGTATATACACGTCGGCGGTTTACCCGCCTGCACATGTCCAGTTCCAGAGTAGCCTTCTGCAAGCTCCTCCGGCTACCCCGAGAACCGATTGAGCTCGAACCACAGCGACTCGCCGAGTTCTCGGAATTCTGCTCGGTCTGCAAAATGGAGCTGCAAGGGTTGTCTTTGGAGTAAACCGCAGAGTTGACGCCCACCACTACTCCAGTCTCTCCACTGGCTCAAAATCAGGAAACAGATTATCTTCAAGTTGCTGCTTTATGTTTTCAAATCTCTCAACGGTCTGGCTCCCCGCTACTTATCTCAACAGCTGACCCTCTACACTCCTGCTCGTGCATTACGATCTGCTACCGATACTTACCGTCTCTCCGTTCCCCGATACAACACAGCCCGAGGTGAACGTCGTTTCCAGGTGATCGCTCCAAGAAATTCACTCTGGACCGACAGTTTTCAAAGCGTTCAAAACTGTTTTGTTTTAATTGTATTTTGATTATTTTTGTACACGCTATGGTACGCACTTTGTGGGTGAATAGCGTTCTAAATGCTGATATTATTATTATTTATTATAGCAATGGCGACATTACACAAGTAATATCGTTTTTCCATGTATTGTACCCTCTCATACCTTTCAATAACGATAAATGATGACGTGAAAACATGACGACGAATGGCGATATGACAATAAATGAACAAAATGTAGATGTCGATGTCGGTGAATCAATTGACGTAGCGAGAGATATAGCCTATAGAGAAAGGTTCAATCTGTAAAACTACAAACAGGAACCTAATTAATCCAAATAATTAGTGGCAATGGCATGAATGTCACACATACACACAATCCCACGAATACTTGCGAAAATTATACTTACTACTTTGGGCACTTAGTAATTCCGTTGCAAATATGGCAAAATAAACGGAAACGGAGATCACTCCTTGACGATACCAATAAATTTTGTCGGGTATAATGTCGTATACGGAATGTCGCCTTAATCACTTCCTCCACGCGACTCACTGAAGTGTTCCTCCAAACTCAGCAGAGCCCTCAGTTCACGTATATCCTCTGTCTGTAACACTAATATCAGCGCCTATATGCTAAACCATATCTTATCCTGCAAGATACATGTGGACCATTTAAAGAGACACGGATAATAATGAAATCGACATCAGTCATAATTTCAGACCATTTCAGTAATCACCATGGTAATTTACTCACCCACTCACTCATGGGGGCACATGCCAGGATGGCACCTAGCCACATCCACCTGAACGGTTCAAACGCCCACACCACGGCACCCTCGTACGGGCCAAAGCGCCCAGGCCTGGGCTTGCCCCCCCCCCCCTTCCACTCAACCAGCACACTTTCCAGTGCTCTCACATTCAGAATACAGAGAAGATACTTGGCACACCGCGCTGCTCGAGAATTCGAGTGATGAAACAATACCCTCCACCGCCACCACGTAACGTGTTCATACAAATATGCCAGTGAACTACGTTCAGTGAATCGACTCATCAAGAAAAAAAAATGCAATACCTTTACAAACTCACTCTACTCCTCACTGATCATTAGAGTCCCTCCAACCCTCCTGGTGGTCGGTGGAACGGACCGACCGATTCCGACTTGGCCGATTATGAAATTTCCCCTCGCTCACTGATCGCTGCGAGAGGCAATTTGTGACATACCTGTGGTTGAAGGTACTGGGAAGTTACTCCTATCATTTGAAATTCGCATTTCGGCATAATGGGCGATAAAGACCCGATTTAATGCATCTTTTCATCGAATTCAGCCATTAAATGCAAAAAACCCATATTCCATATCCATATATTCACACGCTTCCCAAGCTGAGAGCTTTAGTTTGCGCGGAAAATCGGGAAGTGCCAGCTGAGGTACCTAGTTCGTCGTGATTTGTCCACATAAAGCCAAAACTATCAACTGAATGGGTTATCGTGCTGACACGAACAGATTAATAGCGAATGAACGTCACTCCGTATTTTTTCATGAATAATCAAATGATTCGTCTATTTTTCTCCGAGGAGGATAATTTGAACCCTGAACGTCAGTGCATGCCGTGATGTAAAGGCATGTTTCCTCGTCTGCATCTCCGCGGGCCGTATGAAACACGCCCAAGTCGAGTCTGAGTCTACAGCAAGATAGCTATGTTTGCAGTTCGCACACAAACAACAAATACTGAACATTATATTTAAATTGTAATATAATGTTAATTAATTCAATCTCTTGCAGTAAATTCGAATAGTATTGCTGGTAGCTTTATCTGGGTAAGACGGATATCGATCATCGTGTAGAATTCGATGCCGTGAATTTCTACATTGTCTTTCCTTTGAATAATATTGTAACTGGAATGTTGAAACAAGCACAAGCTCTACATTGCGTGGCTTCAATGTAGGTCTTGAGTAAATCTGGAACCAGCAGAGAGAGGGAGTGCGTTGCGTGGTCGAAACAGCAGCAGTCATTGCCTATTCGGATGGGCACCGTTTGAAAAAAAAAAAAAAACAGGGAGCTCACTCAATTAAACATCAGTCAATTTTCTCTGTTGAAAATTTCTTTTCATGTTTGTCATTCCGGATGTCACAAGCAGAAAGGGAGCGAAACAAACCGATTGGATCGTTTCAACTTTAGTGGAATAACGGGTATACCACTTTCTGGCGCGAGACTTCCGGGGTATGGTGATTAGCAATGTCCTTCTTTCCAAGGCTTTGGTATTGTAATGTGAAAGAATGAACCTGCGATTTCTTAGATATTGACATTGAAATAATTTGCAACTATGCCACGCCCACTCATGAATACTAACAGAAACATTTTACTCACCATGCTAAATCACCCACTCAAGCATGAAAAAGAATATTGACCTACCTCTCCCATCCAATTATTGTGTTCACAGGAATTCAACTACACTCGTGGTCCCGTCCTTAATGAATAGTCTTTCTCGTGGATGTCCTGACATACGTACTTTTTTTTTAAACAATCATTCATATGGTTGTTGTGTTATGGACATGTTTAGGAAATGCAACTACGCCCACCTTGCTCCAACCAACCAACCCCGTGAACCCCACACATATTTATCATCATACCAAGAAAGGTTTGAGCGGTATCGGATACAGGAATAACACATGCTTGGTTATTTCTTCAATTAGAACCAACTGAGCCCCCGCCGCAAGGCTCTGTCCGCAACGTGTGCCTCAATTGAACATTTTGAGAACTAGCTGGTGGTAAATAAAACGTCGTCACGAAGAAAGTTCCCAGTTTAATTAACAGCCCAACTGAAGCCCCTTTCACTTTGATTACTATATTGCCAAACGTGTTGCTGTTTAAGTCAAAGTAAAGAGATTCATTTACGGTCCTCCCACAATCCCCCAGTTTAAAACCATTCTGACTTGACGGAGAGCTGTGACTGCTAGATCTGCTCACTCAGCTCAGTATGCAGCTACGGTGAACGAAATGCAGAGAGTTATGTAGAACTCAACTCTGCATTGTCAAAATAGTCTTGAATTGAAATGAAATGAAAAAAAAAAAAATGTTACGTCCTCCTCTTTATCGAGTTTTAATCAAAGTACTAGTATTGTTATCTGTGAAAAATATAATCTTTAGTCGTTCCTAGAGGATTATGGAAACCTATCAATCGAGAAATATAGCACCATCTTGCATCAAGTCATCCCTCAACCCGAAAACCCCTAGACGCAACATTTAGGAAGACCCCTATGTGACATACCAATGAATGTCTGGGCCGGTTTTAAGACTCAGTCCCCTGTGTTCTTTTCCAACTCATAACAAAAGATAATTACATACCTTTTATATTGCGAGTGTTTCGTCCTGAAATTGACTCAACCGCAGAAGGTCCGTGTCATGCTATAAACTACGAGATCGCTCCTTCCAGGACTATCATATACAGCGAAGAACGAGCCTACCGTTGAATGTCTTCCTCCTCTGCGAGAAATTTCAGAATATAATGAAAGCACATTGGTTCTCCTGTCAAGGAAGAAACCTCGACGAGAGGCGGAAATGACTAGGCAATCCAAACAAATCATGATAAGCGCGAATACAGCCATCAGCCATGTGACATTGAAAATACCTCATTCAATGGCATTGTAACAGAGAAACCGAGAAGACATTGGCTAAGTCGAGGGCGAGATGTCCACAGGCCGAGATCTTGGGGTGAGGGGGGACTCCGTACATTAGGGGAAAAATTTTTGGGGCCCTTAACTGTATATTTTATCGTATATTTTCTGCTTCACCCTTTTTGCTGAACGTCGGCTACCTATGCCATATTATATATACGTGTGTGTAATGTATGTATGTATGTATGTATGTATGTATGTATGTATGTATGTATGTATGTAGTATGTATTTGGATGAAGCCACGTGTCCCGGGAAGGTCGGAAATCTCGGAGTGTTGAAAACTCGTGGCTCCATCAGGATTCGTGACCGCGGACCTCTTGCTTTACGTGCAAGCTTTAGCTCCTCAACCTTTCTGCTTGCAGTAGACTGTAAATAACTCCCAACAATACAAAATCGTCAATCCGATAAACTATGTCCAGGTAAGTGGAAATGCTAAGCGACAGGGTAACCTTTTTTGTTCAGTCGGATTGAACTTTTGTGGTTATTGATCTCTGAAAAGTGTCGTCGAATCACCGATATAGTTATATCCCCACTTCTGGGTTATTATGGCTTAGGCATGTTAGTCTCCGCCACCGCCGCCGGAAGATTTTCGTGTTAACGCAATAATTTTCTTATGCAAAGTCCGATTGACACGGAACTTTGCACACATGTTTCCTTTACGAAATCTCGGATGAGTTCGAATGTGGGCGTCGCGGCACCACTCTTGTGGCGGCTATCTTGGATTTTCAACGAAACTGGATTGATAGTGTTTTGTACAATAACTCCCTAGTGCCTTGTCGGATCTATATGAAACTTTGCACACATGATCGTCTGATAAAAAATATTGAATGGGGCACAAAATGGGCGTAGCCCGACCTCTCTGACGGCGGTCATTTTGGATTTTTTGCGAAACTGAGTTTTTCACTTATTTGCGCGTTTCGAGGCATAACGATTGTTTTGAGACCAACGTTTATTTCTGCCCCATACGACTCAACCCGGTTGCCATTTCAAACTTCTCGGGTAAATTATTTCCTTCCAGTTTAGCGCGTTCCGGAACAAAACGATCATTTTTGGACCATAATTTTGCCCTATAGGACCCCACCCAACCCCCATTTCGAATTTCTGACAGAACTGATTTTACTGCAGATTTGCAGAATTCGGAGCATGGTATGTGCATTGGAACCAACCTCCCACTTCTCTGGGTCATAAATACCTTTCTGATAAAAAAAAAAAAAAAAAAAAAAAAACAATGCGAGCAATGTCACCCTCTGATTGATCGAAAGTGGGGATTCACACGTTGGCGGTTTACCCGCCAGGCGATGTCTAGTTACTATTGGCATTTAGCGCAGGTAAGTAAATTAACAACATTGGCGGTGTTGCAATTGAATTTCCGGGATGGAGCTGGAAATCAAACTGAGGTGGGGTGAGTGAGCTCTGTGTGAGCATATGCTGATATGCTGGCACCTGTTACTGCCACAGGGGGAATTACCTGATTCTGTGGGTGTGTGTAATGGCGGCCAAACTGCTCCTAACCAGTCTGGACCTGAGGTTGGGGGTTGACTCATAGACTTCTTCGATTGGACGAGGGGCCAAATCGTCGGAATACGTACAAAAAAACGACGAGCAGACCTGGGGGGAGTACTTCGTTACAGTCGTTAACAATGGAATACGGGGTGGTTTATCGGTGGATGGTTTGGGATGTTATGAGCCTTCATTAGATTGTTGTGAATTAGGCTCCTGGGGTATCCTTTTTCGAGGAAATGCAATCCCAGGTTGATGAGTTCATTCATGAGGTCAGTTTTGCTGGAGCGATACGTTTTATAACGAAGGGTCTGACTGGAATAAATGGAGTCCTTGAGGTGAGGGGGTGAGATGAAAACTACGAAAATGTACACAGCTATGGGTATCGTAGGCTCAGTGTATATGGAGGTAGATAATTAACACACCGTTTTCCAGAGAAACAAGGACATCCAGAAAATTCACGGACGTGTGGGCTGGGTGGGAGCATTCAAGCGTAAGCTTAATGAGCTCGTGGCGGGAATTAAAAGCCTCGCAGAACTCTGTAAGGCTATCTCTCCCATGCGGCCACAGCATGAAGATGTCGTCAATAAAACGACAGTAACACAGAGGGGTTTTAAAAGTATGTTCATTGAGGACTTTGTCCTCAATGTGACCAATAAACAGGTTGGCATTGGATGGACCATTTTTGTACCCATTGCTGTGCCATTAAATTGTTTTCAAGGGTAAAATAATTATGAGTCAGGATGAAATCGATTAGCTCATATGTGTCTTCGATGCTCTTGGTGGCAACATTGGCGTCACGAAGAAAGCGCTCACAAGCTTCGATGCCATCCTTATGGAGGATGTTGGTGTAACGCCCCTGAACATCCATAGAAAAAAGTAGGCAATTATCAGGAATAAATTGATTGTTTCCCAGTTTATTGAGAGAATGGGTACTGTTCTGTACATAGCTTGGTAGGCTGGGTGGAGGTGCTTCAACAGACAGTCGACTGTCAGGGTGTCATTTCCAGATATTATGTGGCGTCCAGCTGGTATGTAGTGCTCCATAGCCCATCGGGATTGTGCCTGTGGGTGCAACGACTTTTATCTTGTGTACCTTGGGCAGCATGTAGAATCTCCCAGGTTTGGGATCAGTCGGTACGAGAGCGGAAACGAGATGAGGGGTCTCTCCATATATACATTGTATATTATTTAAATATATTATCATCTGTTTCTCTATATATCTATTTTTTTAGGTCCAGGGGTGCAATGTTAGTGATATAGGGACAGAAAAAACCTATTATCCTAATGCGCTCCGCACTACCCTCACACCCTCAAATACAATTGAAGGTTCACATGGTTGATGGTTGAATTTGTCATGTCTCTTCATTATGAGGGAAACAAATATACCCAGAGGGGTTTCAGAATGTTCCTCTCTGTGTCTCGTCATGAAAATCAATAATTATCCAATATTCATGACATGAATGATGATCGAAGAGTCACTCGTATAATATTGTTGTTGTTTTTTTCATGTAGGAAACCCATAACATATTCGTGATGATTACCATATCTAGGTTGATGAGTGGAGTGGGAAAATTGTTCTATCCCAAAGCTATACTTCTAGTACGGAAATGACATTAAAGAGGGCGCTATGTTGGAAATAGTTTAAACTATAGCGACAATGACGGTAGAGTTATTACTGCAGATGTCCAAGATGGCGGTGCAGTTCAACTTTAGTCCGTTTTCATGGTCCAAATCTTGAATATTAAGTTTTTTCACCTCAGTCCGGAACTAACAGTCTATTTTTCATCAAAGATTTCATTCTGTCTTCAATTTGGATTTGGGCAAACCAGGTGATAATCCCAGGACTCGATTGCCTAATACTAATAATGGTTGGAAAGAACAACCTAATTGATATTTAGGAGCAGTGGATCGCATTCTAGTTTTTTCGAAAGTCACTTTTTTCATCATTTCACGTCGCTTGACCAGTGGCGGAGCCATCGAGAGGTAGGGGGTCTTGTCCCCACTTTCCAGAGTAAAACAATTAGATTCTACTAACTTTGCATACAATCGATGATATGTCGTAGTGGTTGGGAAGGTATTATGATACTTCCTATCCCAAACAGCTTTTCATACAAATTTGACAATTCCAGTAGAAAAATTTGTTTTAAGCGTTTCGCGCGCAACTTTCCACCAGCCTACGGTGGAAACTAACAAACTAATAGCTGTTAGCTGGTATTTGGTTACTATATAGATATCTCAGCACATAGGTTACATGACGCCTAACACGTATTTCACTGTGTGGGCATGTTATTGCTGAACCCCGCGCTGGTATCCATAAAGGTAGAAGACCGCGCTTGCTTAGATAGACAATCGTGGTACAGAGAAAAAAACTCTGATAAATCAGAGATTGAAGCTGGAGTGCCTCATGCAGGGTGGCACATTTGTCTGCTTCACTCTCCACGTTCTATACGGATGAACGTAGGTCTGATGCTCACATCTCAATCACAAAATACGATGATGATGTTCCTGTGCTAATGATTCATCAGCGATCAGTCAGCGACGTGATTTCAACATGAAACGTGACAGGAGGAATTGTTGCTCAATACTGAGAAGCCGAAAGAAATGTGCTTTGCTAATATCGACATAAAGCATACAGGTCTTCTCTTTGCAAAATCGCAAGGTGTCACCATACAGAAATGAGGGGTGGAGCGAACATCGAGATCTGAATATCTACGGGTATGTATTGATGACAATAATACATTCACGTCGCATATCTCGGAAATATTTAGCAAAGTGTATTTTTTCGTATCAAGTCTTGCCTATATTGTTTCATCCTTCAAGAAAAGTGCAAGAAATAATCTTTCAGTTCTTTCATTTTGCCACACCTACTTTGATTGAAGGATAGACTGGATGAAAGTATTTATTTTATGAGTTACTTCACTATTTGAGCGTACCAGGTAGGTAAACAGCTGCACGAATAATAAGGAGACAACGAATTAGAGATGACAAAAAAAAAACACTACATGGACCATTTAATAATCTGCTAGTGAGTGGTGACAGCTACCAGAAAGCTTAGGAATCTTCATATCTTGTTAAAATACAGAATTCAACTTATCTTTATTCATTATCTATCCATTATGCGACCGTGCTACATATACAATCATTTGATTTCACTAATCTTTCATCACCACCTTTCTAGTAATGTACATAGTTTCAACGTTTCCTTAATGTGCATATTTTCAATATTCATCTGTCATGGCTGAATTTTTTTGTTTTACTCTTTTAGTTTGATAATGATAAGTGTACTCCTTTTTATAATATGCTATTTTTATACTGGGATTCATAATGAAAACAAATTAAGATTTGGTTGCACATATATGGAGGATGAACCCTATCGTTTTAGGTGTTAGGTCAAGGTCATTGAAGGTCCACCACAGGGAAGTCCTCCTATATCTTGGCAACTAAACATTCCTGAGCATGCTGTAATGGAAAGTTTTGTTCGACTAGGTTAACACATCGCTGACCTCATTAACCCTTTACCCCTTTGAACCTCATTCGACCGAATGACCTCGTGACCTTCCAAGGTCATTTTTCATGTCGATCAACTTTTGTTGCGTCTTGCTGCAACAAACCAAAGTCAATACCCTGACGTACTGAAATCCTGCTATCACACGCTATATCCAGCTATGTCCTCTGTAAAGGGGTAAAAGGGGTAAAGCCTCTGAAGCACAGATAAATTCGAAATCTTCATATATCTTCTCAACGAAGCATTTCAGGGGGTGGCGTGATGAGGAATTTTATGCATTTTTGCAATTTGTGGATAATATTACTATTTCTGGGCAATGACTGAATTAGTTACAACATATGAGACATTTTAATAATATATCTCCCCTACTCCCTTATTTGCTCTGAACTAAGTGGATGTTTATTTTAGTTACATAGATGGCCTTACATTAATGGGAAGTCCAGACGTTGTGGATGAGAGGCGAAAGGACCAGAACGGAAAACAGAACGAAAAACAGAACGTTGAACAGTCGAAGAAAATACGTGAACAATTTTTAAAGAATTTTGAACAATTTATTATCGAACAGTTTTGATGGAAAATGAACGATCTCACGAAAGCAGTTGAACATTACATTGAGAACGAGGCTGGCGAGTTTAATGTGAACTGAATGGAAGGCAAAGATGAACGAACGAACTTGGATGAGAATTGACAGGATTGAGAGGAGAATTAGAAATAAATTGAGAGACTATTTAGGAACACACCTTTATCGTAAATCACAAAACAAAGCCAATGATTAGTAATTAATTGTTATCAGATTAAGTAGGCTATCCGTAAGGCAATATTTATGTATGACGCGTCCATATAATAATTTTTCCCCTCATAAATAGTTAAATATTAATGCAAGCAACAGTAAGCTCTGTCGCATTTATTCATTAGTAAGGCGAATATCGGCAAGGCCGAAAACCAACAACCCAACACCCTGACACCTCATTCGACCTAATGACCTTGTGACCTTCGGGGTCAATTTTTTGGGACGACCGGACTCGTCGTGTTGCGACAAATCAATCAAGTCAATACATTACCTTGACTAAGAAAAACTTCTATCACACGTTATGTCCAGTTATGTCCTCTGTAAAGGGGTGAAACAGCTTTGAACACTGACAAATTCATTTTCGACATTGACTTCTCGGCACTGAAACATCTCGGATGAATAGTGTAAGGCAAGTTATGTTCGTCTGTGTAGCTACTACTGGACCCAAATTCTCATGCATTCCAGTAATATACGGCGGCGAGTGAACAAAGTTTGAATGATACATACAAAGATCCACAGTGTATTGTGATTGTCATTACCAGTAGAAAAACCCTACCATTCCGGGAAGGTTAGGGATTATAGGCACATGATCATTTGCAGGAGGTTGATGACCCAGGAAGGGACGTGTTACATGGAACTCAACTTGACAGCATGTTCTGGTTGTGTGTGTCGTAAGTTAATTATTTTGCTAATTGCCTGTTTGACTAATATATCCAGTATTAGGTGATCTCCGCCTATTCTTCTCGTTCGATAGGCATAACGGATGTCGATATTTGTGTATATGTTCATGTAGCTGAAATTTCCCTTGATACAGAGCGGGTGCGCAAACCTCTGTTCCAAAATGACTGCTACTTTTGACCACGCATTTCACTTCATATTTCAATTAACCGTAAATCGGTTAAATTGCAGAAAACGGGAAAAAGTTCCAGTAGGCTGAAGATATAAATATAGTTGCCAGCATCACACTAGAGGTTATACACTATTCTCGATGTCAAAGACCAAGCCGTCCACAAGATAAACCCAGACCTCCGGCATCGGAATGCCGTTTTGTAAATTGTATGTAAGCTTACCGTGTTAACCTAGCCTTGTGGATTATGAAAGGAAGACGGGATGATTTGTATGTTTGGTTTCTACACATTTTTTATGGATTACACTTGAATATGTGACCATTGCCAGGCCATGATTGAAATCATAGGAAGACAACTTGATGACACGTTGATAGAAATACACGTAGTGAATTGACAGATGAGCAGATAGCAATACGGCATTCTGTATCCTGATGGTCTGTCGTGAGGTTTATTATACATAATAGAAATTGTACCTATTCGAGAAAAAAAACAAAATGTTGTGTCGCGAAGCGTGGTAGGTGCTTAGAAGAAAATATCATGTTGATCAAATGGGGACCAACGGGAGTGCGTTAGAGTGTGGGTTAACGATCATAGGGGAAAGAGGCCTGCATGAGTGAAAACCTAAACGCTGCGTACCCAGAATGTATGAATGCCTCTTTGGTGGTACCCCATGTGCCTGGTGAAAGTGAATAACACTTAGAGAGCAACATTCCAAATGTCTGCCCCATGCCTTCCCTGGTCATTCCTAATGCTAATCGCCAGCTTGAAAGCAACAGGTACCATATTCTCTGTATGCCTGATATGACCAGAGTGGACCCGAGTCCCCAAATAGCAACCTACGCACTACCGTTCAAACAAACTTGCTTGATCCTCCTAAATGATGAACTGTTCTGGTAAAATACGATACAGCTCTAATCGAGTCACATACCCCCTCCGTTGGACCTACCACTATGTACATACCTTTGGGAATTGGCAAGTTGAAGCCAGTGTCCCCGCAGCTGACGAAATGTTTTTTCGTATAACTGGGTTGATTATACTCGTTTGGATTCGTCGATTAGATGATACACAGGAAGCCAGGTTCTCCGTCTGTGAAGGAAACGTATGTCAGTATGTGTTATTGTTAATTTAATGTTTCAGATCACTACTCACGAGGCCTCGTGCTTTAAAAACGAGGTAACAAAATGTTATTTTTTGATTGTAATTAGAAAATGAAAATACGCTGCAGACTAAAAATAAGATAATTCCCAGAAGCTTACTTCTAGGGGAAAAAACGTGTGTTGTATTTGATTACTCACTGAATAACAAGACCGGACAAGCAGATCTCGGTGTCGGAGCCCCATTATAGGAAACCCCGCCATGATAGACCTGTTGTTTATTTTGGTATCAAGAGCCGCGGTGTCGGTGTCGGAAACGTTCTCTCCAATTAGGGAAGAATTTTCAATAAGCTTGGTGGTCAGAGGATCATATGATCTAATCTTTCAATGAGGGATACCCCACTAGAGGGAGTATACGTTATTGGGAATTTCAATTTTCACGTTGTGTTTAGTTTATAGAAAGAATATGTATTCTGGACATGCTCGACAGAAATGGTTTTTGGGTGTCGATGTCGGGCGGTGTTGCTGTCGGGGCCGGACCCTTCCGATGTCGGTGATGAGCTCCAATATCCGATACCGGTGTCAGTGTGGGTGTGGGTGTCGCTCTAGGCATTGATGTGTTAATGCCAGCCGGAGCCTCGTTAATCGTGATGACATTCCTTTCCAAGCACAATATCACATACTTTGAACTCCCTCTGACCACGACCCTTGTCCTTGCGGCCACTGTGACCTCCAGCGAGAGCGATTGAAACCCATCTGTTTACCCGAACGCATGTCATGGAGGAGGGCATCCACGAGGGCATTTCGCTGAAATGGACAGAAGATGGGTGGCAGTTTCGTTTCATATCCCGCCGGATTATGTGTATATTTTTTTACGAAAATGCTTCTGTGTGAGTTTTGAGCAACACGTTCTGTCTCTATTCCATTAAATACTGCATGAAATGATAGTTGATTGCGCGCGATGTGTCGTGTTTAAGTGATTAATGCCATCAAAGGCTTTTGCTCAATTGTATTTTATTTTCACAGACTGGGCAGTCACAGATTATAAAACGGTACAAACTATGTAATGTCTATTTATCAGTCAGGTAAAACGTGGGCCCAAGTATCTCGATCTATAAGAACATTATCATTTCTCGGGAACAGTATGTTAGGGGACTCCAGCCTATACGGCAATTTTCAGTGGCCTATTTTAGTGCATTGTCGTTACGAGAGATGTATAAACTGTGTTTTTCTTACACAATTGAATAACATATCAACTCACTGCTTCATCAGCGTCCCACCCTCAACCAGACAAGAGTACCATTTCAATTCTAAAAGGAACAAGATTCTAGCCACCTGATAGAGTTTTTGTTGCCTTCACACAACCAACACCGAAATTGTAATAAAGACTATTCTACTGCCGGATTGAGTCATTCCTCAGCTTCAATATAGCAGTGTGTATAAGGATAATCGGAAGGAGAGATCGTACTGTATTATTGTCGAATAGAAAAACTGTATCAAGGATACTTGAATGTTTTTCAGCCACAAAGAGCTGTCTCTAAAGTGTTAGTGTGACATATACAGGCCTAGCCCTGTGAAGTCGTTTGCTTAATTGTAGATCATTCTCTCGCACGAATATCCGGAGTTGGTTGAGATATATGTAACGCACGTCAGCTGGTGTCAAGTTCGAATAAAAAAAATCAGGAAAATGAGGAGAAATCTCAATATATATAAGGCATTATTTAGTTATACATTCGCTGTGTATATATATAAGCTAAAGAGATGTGTTAAATAAACAAAGGGGATAGTCAGAAGAATATCACTCAGTGACAACCTATACACTGGCTGAATGTTAGAACGTATGATGATGACTGCGCTTACAGTAACGGGATGGATCCTCAACTGAAGGAACGACTGACGAAAGTTCAAATTTTAAAACCGCCTCGTTAAGCTAGAATTATAAGGAAACCGATGTGGTGAGCTGATTTAGTGGATCGACTTTTTTGTAGAAATGATTGAACAACCTTCATTAATATGCAGTTTCACGACTTTCGGGGCATTGTCCAGTTTTCCAGGTTTAAAGTCATTATCCAGTAACACGGTTACAAACGGTGATAGGCACTGTGGGTATAGTTCCAAGATGGCGGCGACCAGTTGGTATATGAAAAATTAGAAGGGACACTGACAACGATGCTAGAGTGAGGAACCTCCCTAGCTGTTTAGGATAATGTTGTAGTCGCGCCGTACGGGTTGTAAGCGAAATTTGAAAAGAATATTTGAAGCCACCTTGACACCGTTTCAAGTTTCATGATTTTTTTTTTTATTGATAGTATACATATGTGTGATACTAATGCCGATATCTAACTCAAGCCTAAGAAGCTTTATTGACATACATACAGTATCTATTCGTTTCAGTAATTGAAATGTATAACACCACTTATTCATACTGAGACCACTGCTTGAATGTGATTTGATTCTGCGTGAGTCAGCTGACCATGGGTTATCCGGTGTTTAATCTACTGCCGTCATGTTCGATAATGGGATTAAACATTAAAGGAGTTAACCAACGGCGATGCGCTTTATCCACATATGATGACTAATGATAAACTCTAGCCGGCTCCTAGGAAATCACCCATAAATAATGCCCCGGTCGTAGACGAACGGTGAGGAACACGCTGAACCGTTGATTAATCACTGTTGTATAATAAACAAATGCATGCAGTCATCAAAAAAAAAAAATGTATAGCTACACAGCACACCAATATTGCAAACAAAAAGTATGCATGAGGCCACTCCGAAGGCGAGAATATGTACGAGAATGAGTTGGAAATCCATTGAACATGCTATGCGACCCTCTAATGACGCCATATTCCAATTGCTTGAATATGAAGATGAGAGGATACACTCGAACTTGAAGATTGTAATAATTGTAAAAGAGGAGCTTGATGGATGGACCGAGTCAATGCTGGTAAGCCCGTCCTAGAACACAAGGGTTAATGCAGAGCGCGTGAACAGTCAAGTTATTACGAGGGGCGGTATGCGTCAAAGCTGCGCAGCGACCTGACTTGAAACAATTGAGGATCAAACAACACTCTGGAAACGTAAAAAACGTAATTATTTTGCAAAGGAACGTGTTATTGTTGTAAGGCGACGAGTGATGATGATTTTGAACAGATAAAAGAAAACAGTCAGTGGAACATGCGTGGTTGAGTTTTGATGATCGAGAATACAGACTGGTACTTGCATGAGGGCTTGGAAGATCATTAGGAATGATAATTATGCCCATATTTCACCTCGCCTGTATCATGACATTGATCACAACAGAGCTTCATTTTTGATGTATTATACAGGTTAATATTATTTTACTGAGTAGGGAATATGCCGGTCGTGCGTTAATGGTTTCAATCCATCCATTTTGTTTCCAATACAACTAACGCACTGAGCATCTCAATACTGTTACACTTTTGTATGACATCATCAATGATAAGCTCAATTGACCTTGGGAATAAGGAGGACAAAAGCAGATTTGGGTTTATAGGGTAGAATTCCAATAAATTATTTTGCAAGGAAGTGTTTGACAGTAGATAAGATCATGCATACGTGGTCGCCTTCACCATTTGCATACAAAATGCTAATATAGCCACTCCATTCCATCGCAGACAACGTAATCACTGAAAGGAACCACCGGACAATCAACGACTTCCGTGCGCAAGAGATACACAAAAACCTGCTGAGCTATTGATAGGAGGCAGTAACACATCTGTATTTCCTAAGAATGCAATCGACCCAGAGGAGGAATGAGCAACCAGCGGAAAAGCAACGACGACGTTTGCATTGAGCCAAGATGACCCATCATCCCAGTGCGAATCGATATCGATACGGTGTATCGTTACAATGATAATTGTGTTATTCGGAAAATCAATTCCGACATACCAAGACGGTTTTTCTCTTCGTTGTGCGCCATGTGAACATAGTCGTTCACCAGTGTTGCAAGAAAAGGATGCAGCTCCAAACCGATAGTCGTTCCTTCATGGGGTGAATTTCGGTTTTTCAAATATTCGGTGTTCTTGAGCCGTGAGATTAGGCGTCGATTATCTCAACTCGCCCTGCTCCTGTATACGGCATCTACGAGTCGTGTTATTCAAGTGATCGCAGGAAGAAATGATAATGTGTGGGCTGTATCATTAGTCCTCATTAATTTATATGGTTTTCCTCTTTGATCTGTTTGGTTTAAGTTACATAAATGAGTGAATCCACTAGCCAATGAGAAAAGAATGGCTGTGTAGTTTTGAACGTCATAAGTTTTGGACGCAAACAAATCGCCCACCTGTCCACAAGCTACTTCGCAACGATACCTTTGTATATATGGTGAAATAGGGATTAGTGGTTAACTGAAAGCGTACTAGCTCCATAACTGAGCTGGTAGCGATGAATTTAGTTGTTGGTGATTGAACCGCCCGTGTGTTGTGTATATTCAATTTCGAAATCGTTCTGTCTGTTACGATGTTCAATATTGACAATAGAGGAAAAAATATTCGCCGATATAGTGCTGCATCCTTCCAGGAATTTTCTTTATAAACCTCGTAATCGCAAAAAACCCAGCCTATATAGCATTGAATAAAATACACCGTATATAGAACTTTATACATGTAACTATGCCAGAGTACAGCCATAATAGTATTGCACGGAGAATACGTTAGCCGTATACATGCGTATGTATATATTACCTGCAAGGGAACACATTAAAGGCATGCCAGTTAGAACAAAGCAGGGAAGCAGAGATTATGAGAAGTTCATCGGGTTAGCAAACAAACAATACAGGTCACTGGGGCAGGTTAGTGAGTTACTCCTTCTCTACTTACATTTTTTGGGCAAAATGCTCCGGTGAAAGGCCCTTGCACATTTGCACCTGTCAGACCCGACACACGTGCCGCCATTTCTGCAGCGTTCTCTGCAATATCCTGAAGCGAATCGTGTAATGATGAAGGCGCCACGCCACTAAAGCGATACCCGTAATTAAGCATTTCTCCTATTAGAAAACTGGCATTGCTCATAAAAATATTGATGAAAATACAGGGAGCTAATGCCTCGATGTCGTTTACCTTAGAAATGTGCACAAATTAGACACAACTAATCGCTTTGTGGGACCATATCACGACCGATCAATATTCTAATAGCTATCTTGACAGAAATCTGGTACACACCGTACTGAGCTTAATACTCACTTGTATTGAAGTCCATACGTTTTCGCCAAAGTATCATGAAGTCATATTCTCGTAAGGTCTTACTATCATATCGAACATGCATGGATAATTCGCGCTTGCATTCATGTAATTGAATGAATCGATCATTGGAGCAAAGAACCGAAAAGCACCTAACGGCATACACCCAACCTAGAGGCAAACGGCCCCATTTTGTTTACAACAAAAAGGGAAAGTGGCTGAGTATATATTGCCTGGATAATTCTACAATGATTGATGATTCCTGATGATGTTGTCGGTGTTCACATGCAGTGGTTTTGCTTGCTGCGCATGTGCGGGCCCATGCCTGCTTCCGTACGAATTGGCCTTGATCATGTTGCATGCAGAATGACAGACTGTTGATACGATAGTGCGTCAATATCACGAACTATACCAACAATGAAGGAATGGAGTGTATTACAACTACTCTACAGGTATACATCATATCCTGCGAACAGCCGCCCACACCCCCAACCCACCTCCAACCTCTGCATACCACCTCCCCCTTCCCGCCTACTGCTCCGTCACCTCCTCCATGTGTGTCAACCTTTTAACTTCTTCGAAGAAGATAACATCGCATGAAATTGAAGCACAAGTTGGACGGACACATATACGGCGACAGGAGAGACCTGTAGAAGTGGGTGATGATATCGTGCGTCTGGAATGGATTTATGACACTTAAGGAACTCATTGCAAACCGCCTCTTACAAACGAGTTCATTCACTAAGTTTGAATCAGCAGCAAACAGTCAATAATATTGAGGTAACACTTATACTAATAATGTTATTTTGGAGAACACACCAATGGTGATAGACGCTTGTTACCGATCACCAAGGACGCGCAAGAACCTTAGTAACCAGCGTTACCACTTCTCGAATTGATTTGGCGCTTACACTATTTTGACTGTCGATCAGTGACGTACCCACGGTTAAAATATCTGTCTGCGAATAATGACCTTTTCCTTCAAATTGTAGGTCATAAAGAGTTCAGCATTGAAGCCTTCTATGTGTATTTTTGCCCATGTGGGAGTTAGGACTTATTCCTCCAGATTTCAGAACCCATATCTCCCGCCCTACTGTGTGACTCTGGTTATAAAGTGCCAATGGTCCCAGCAGTTGACAAATGGCTGAGATACCTTGTTATAACGGGTATGAACTCGGATTCGTTAGGAATGGATGTCAGCACCCAATGACGCGTGCTTTGTTATGCTCGTAGTCACTACTTCGATCGAAAAGTCGCGAAGGTGTAGCATAATTCCTGATTTCCTGCGGCATGATTTCAGAATCGTCTCAGCAGAGTAATGGGTTATATATACCCGCTCTTTGCGGTTACTCTGTACCCACTGCTGGGAACAACCGATGGCATGGAAAGAGTAGCTTAACTAGGTAACATGCAATTGTGTGAAAATTCACCTAATGGAAATGTTTCTGGCGTATTCTCTCGTTTAAGCAAGTTTATCCCCATTCGACATCTGTGTTGTGTTAGGTCTTTCCCTCGATATAGGAAATATACCCAAATACATACATGGTATGTGCGTTATACTGGCATACATTGTATATAATTCACCTATCGAAAGAGGCCGTACCAAGATGAATAGTCATAAGTATTGCTGTTGAGATGCTCTTCTATCTTGCGCATTACCCATGCAGAGAGACCTCTAACTCTGCAGCAAGAAGTCATGTAAACGTGGTTTCACTGATTAAACATTTACTTTTCCTTTAGCTTTTATATTAGCCTCGTTCTAAATCATCAGTTGTCCTTGAATGAATTACTTCTCCCTTTAATATCAACAACATTTGCAGTCACTTCATAGCAAATAAAACATTACTTACCATTGACTGTAACTTGGAAGGTGCACTCGCTGTAGAGATCGGCGGGATCAGTACACCTGCAGGTAACGATCTCTGTACCAATTTGGAAGCTTGATCCTGGCGGTTTCCCGCACACTATGTCAAGGGGACCGCCTGAGTTATCTGAACAGGTTGCAGTAAAAGTGGTTCCACCTCGTTGCTATTAGCTGGGGCTAATTTCACTATGTCAGCTGGACATTGAATCGATGGAGGGTTTCATCTGCATTAAATGATAATGGCAGAAGAACCAGTAAGAGGCACGATAACATTCAAATCACTGTAGAATATATGAAAATCATGACTTCAAATCCCAAAGATATTGGCTATTCAATGACGCAAGAGTTCTGAAATTGGTCGTTCGGTAATTTAGTCGCAACGAGTTTTCTTTCTCGAAGTCTTGTCTGTCGCTCAAATTGTTTATCACTAATAAAAGGATAGTACAATATTTGAGAATTTTCACCTGTCATAACAATGCATGCGCAGTAATGCACAACAATACATGGCGTCATAGCTGGAACACACCGAGCATATCTTTTGAATTCATTCGCTCATTTGTGTTATATAACTCACATCCTTAATAAAGTGACCATCAACCTGCAACCCTCTACAGCAATCAACTCTCACAAAATAATTGCTTTCCTCGGTAACAATTGTTGCATACAGCATGAATGATAATGCAAAACCAGTAAGAGGCAGCAGCCTGAGGGTATTTGGATCACTGAAGACCATATGGAAAACTTTTTTATCATTGTCATCTTTTTTAAAAATTACCCTTTATTAAACCCTATCAGCGCAGAAGCACTGCTCTTCATGGGGCCCTCAACAATCAACAAAACATACAAAACTGACAACAAAGCATTGTCACCAGGAAGCCAAAAGGCTATTTATTCATTGACACTGGGATAAATGGGACATTGTACAACCTCATTATATGCAGGAGATGACATTTCTCACAGATTTCCAATTTTTTCACAAAAATTGACACCATTCCGACAAACAGTAGGGTTCCTGTACTCTTGATGAGAAGACTACACACTAAATTTCAACTTGATCAGATCCGCATTTCGGACTTATCCTGTTTACCTCTGACCTGACCCCAAACAATAGGGTTCTTGTACTCCCCATAAGAAAGCTACACACCAAACTACAGCTTCATCGGGCCGATTGTTCTGGACTTATCGTGTTTACAAGGATTTCACACTTTGACCTCTGGTGACCTCAGATGACATTCGACCCAACCCCAACAATAGGAATCATGTACTAAATATGGGGAACACACATACCAAGTATGAGCTTCATCCATCCAGGTGGGGTCGAGTTAGTTTGTTTACAAGCCAGAATTGGACAAAACATCAAGTTTTGACAATTTCCTAATTTCTCCCAAAAAGGTCCCCACCCAGGACCAAAAATAATAGGGTTCTTGTACTCCCCATAAGAAAGCTACACACCAACTACAGCTTGATCGGACCAATTGTTCTGGACTTATCGTGTTTACAAGGATTTCACACTTTGACCTCTGGTGACCTCAGATGACATTCGACCCAACCCCAACAATAGGAATCATGTACTAAATATGGGGAACACACATACCAAGTATGAGCTTCATCCATCCAGGCGGGGTCGAGTTAGTTTGTTTACAAAGCAAAATTGGCCCAAATATCAATTTTTGACATTAGCCTAATTTCTCCCAAAAAGTCCCCCCAACCAAGATAAAAAATAATAGGGTTCTTGTACTCCCCATAAGAAAGCTACACACCACATTAAAACTACAGCTTCATCGGACCGTCTGTTCTGGACTTATCGTGTTTACAAGGATTTCACACTTTGACCTCTGGTGACCTCAGATAACATTTGACCTGACCCCAACAATAGGGATCATGTACTAATTATGGGGAACACACATACCAAGTATGAGCTTCATCCATCCAGGTGGGGTCGAGTTATTTTGTTTATAAGCCAAAATTGGCTAAAACAAACATCAATTTTTGCCTATTTCCTAATTTCTCCCAGAAATGACCCCAATCAACACCCAAACAATAAGGTTCTTGTACTCCCCATAAGAAAGCTGCACAACCAAATTTCAGCTTGCTCGGACCAACTGTTTTTGGGACTTATCGTGTTCACAAGATGTCATACTTTGACCTCTGGTGACCTCAGATAACATTTGACCTGACCCCAACAATAGGGATCATGTACTCATCATGGGGAAACACACATACCAAGTATGACCTCAATCCATCCCGGTGGGGTTTTTCCGAGTTATGATGTTTACAAGCAAGCGTCACACACATACATACATACACACACACATACACACATACGACATGACTACATAATTCCTCCTCTTTTGTCAAGGAATCAAAACACCACATAGCAACTGGTTAACAGTTCAGAAAATACAGAAATAGTGTAGTATGTCCGTTTTTGGCTTGTTTTGATTATATTATTAGCTTTATTTTTCATACGCCAGTAAGTTATTCAGTCAGCACAATTTCCGCTTGCTTGGGCAACCTGTTTACATCTGTCGCGGTCTCTAGTTATAAAATAGACGTGAGCATTACAATGGTTGTAGGTAACCTTTAATTCTAGTTTTCACAGAATGAGCATGAGATCAGCAACTAGTATGCTGCGTTTCCATTTACCTCGTGAATTTCGTGATCACGACTTTCCCACGCGTGAATTGCGTTCCAGTAAAACTAGTCGTGAAAATGGGAATACAAGATGGCGGCCTACATGAGCGAAATTGAAACAACCCAAACCCCGTATTGTACAAATATTGGAATGAAGAAGATCTAATACTAGCGTTTTCATTAGTCCTAGAATATTAATCAATATCGACGTGAATTGGAGGGTATTATTGGAATTTGAGCATCTACAGCAACTTTCAAAAACCGAAAGTTTAACGTTACTACACTGGGTAGTGGTTTCGCGAAAAGCACTCGATCGCCGACGTTCGGCGAACAGCCTTTTGGTTCGAATTTCGCTATTTGGAATTGCTTCGCCGCTAACTGCAGGGATATTTTCTAAATGTTCTCATCTTGAGAATATGAACGCTGAAATCCTTCTTTGTCCATGGGGTATTTTCTATTCGACTTCGACTTTTCAACTCAGTTGGTCGAATGTCCGCCATCTTGATTGACGTCGTGAATTGAGTTGCTATTCGGATTCCCCCTTCACCACTGGTGATCACGACTTGTGTACAAATGGAACGGTCGAGAAGTCGTGTACACCGTGTTCACGAGGTAAATGGAACGCAGCATAAAATATATCAACAAGTGTCCCCAGGCAGTTCCAGGGTCATGAGAAGCATAACTCCACCCTAATTAGCATTACGCTGGTCAGTCTGGAACTAAAAGTCCACAAACCTGCAATAAGTTCTAGTTTTCCAACTTTTGGGTTTGCATTTAACAGGTCATGCTTTATATGACTAAACACAAGGTCATGGTCACTAACACCAAATTTGGTTAGAGACAAGGACCAGATCAATGCAGTACAACTTTTAATATCGGAAATACGAGTGGGTTATTATAAGGATTTTGTCCATTGATACAGTTGACAAACCGCGTGAAATCCCTGGCGGTTTTTCGACAAAGAATAACCATGACCAGCAGTATATCACTGCTCCAGTTTTGCTGAGCGCCAAACGAGTCTGATCCAAATTCAATTAGACGACTGTTGCTTAGAATCCGTGTACCCGTTATCCTGAATATATATACCTCATATATACCTACATGTCCATGGCCACGTTGACTCCCCGGCTACTGAGATCATTCACTGGCAGGTGAATGTATGCGAAAAGGCGGAAATGTGCGCTATTCTGTATATATGGACCTGGTTTTAAATCAGAACATATTTCGATTTTAGAGAAAAAAAAATCAATAATCTTGTATCTTTCCATATATATTTACTAATGTTTGTTGTTGATGTTTTTTTGGTTGTTGTCTCTTCATTCTGGAAAGTATGAAACCAGGCTCACCTATAATAACGACAAACGAGTCTCTTTTGGTGACATCCCCGGCCGCTTCTGCATCGTGGAAACGGTGGCCAAATTCCAACACATATGATTTGACGTGGTAGCTGACTCGCCCCCGAGCCCAGAGCACGATACCAGATGTCGTGACTGGTTCACCGCTCCCCGTTGCTACGGTGAATGTCTTTCGTTGAACAATGGCTACCATAGCGTCCGCCATATTGGAATGTCGTTGTTCCTCTGAGCACATCTGAAAGTCGCTAACGGCAATGCTGGCAATCTACAGGAGCAAAGGCCAAAGAATTCTAAGGAGATTAAGGAACTGCAATGTCCGCGTCCTCAGCAGAATGGACCGAAGTGACGCTTCTCTGATAAGAACGTGAGTACAGATGCAAACACTTCGATATTAGTGTTCTGTAGCGAGCAAGTTAAAGCGACCTTATTGTCCATTCATTATAGAACTGTAGAATATGAGCTGGATTCCCTCTGTTTCATTGTCAAAATTTCTTGGCCTACTAGTTATGGGAAATTTCGTTCGAGCGACCAAACTTTTCCTACTCAATAATCGATAGAGCTGGTTTTCATTTCAATAGGCTCAGATTCTCGACCGATAAACCTGGTTTTTTCAAAACAGATATGATGAATGAAAGTTGTACTCAATTATTAATTTTGTGATTGAGGATAAAAGAAGCGTGTTTCCAATTAAGCAATTATTTTTAGCTGATGCGTACTGTTTAGGAATGTATGGATAGGATTGTTAGGATTGGGAGGTTAGGACTAGGGATTAAGGGTAATGCAGCCAACCATAGGAGTTCTTCCGAGACATTGAACATCGACCCATTATTTTAGCCGAAATAACTGGCATAACTCACTGAGCTCAAATATCGAACTTGCATTCACATTTACCTTTCTGGGAGACGAATAATCGTTAATGCTCAATCTTTCAAACACCTGCTAAAATAATAAAAAACAACGTTCTTGTCTTGTAACGCAAGCTGAACTAAATATCATTCAGTCGATTCATTCAGTCTGGTACATTATCCGAAGTGTTCTGGAGAACTGGATTGAAGAATTCAGAAGGACGGGAGGAGTACGGGAGGAGTACGGGAGGAAGTGGCCTTGTACAGTTGTCATGAGTGTGAAATTAACCCCGCTCTTTTCGGAGCAACATCTAATCTAGTTGAATAATCGACATCAATCAGCGAGCTTTTTATGCGGATGTATTGAAGAAGGCAGACTTACCGCACACCGACGCTATTGCCATCAGTAACACAGCGTGAAGTGGTCGAATGCCCTTTAGGGGAAATTGAAAACAAAGAAAATCAGTCAATTTTTCTTCCTTTTTAATGTAATGAACTTCATATTTGGCGACCCTATTCATGGGACTTGATGTATTGTTTCCTATATATTAACTAATAAAACAGCAAGGAGCGAAAGCCACTCCTTCATTTCCAACTTGTGCACTGTAGTCTTTTTAACATATTAATCTGCCGACTGCCATTCTTTGTTGCACCCATTAAATGTGATGGTAGCAGTCTGTCAGTCACAACTTACCTATCACACCTTTGGATTGGCGTCAGTCAGTATGCGTGGTGATAGTTGATGTATATTTGTTTTTTTTGTATGGATATAATTGACTAATCAATGATGTCCAGTGAGAGTGATTTTCACTCTGCCCAACCGCTAGTCCTCGTGTTTGTAAAAGGTACAATGCTGCAAAAAAATGAAAACATTTTCCATGAGACTGCATGTAAATCTCGATTCGGGTGCAATTTCCGTTGGTAATTCTCTTGTATTCACTGAAACTCGAAATACCGGCTTGTCCAGTTCAGGGAAGAAAGTTGATCCTTATTGGGAGTGTCGTTGTCGTTGTTCAATGATGTGTGTGTGTGTGCGTGTGTGTGTTTCTAGCTGAATGCTGATGAATATATCGGGAAGGTGACGGGCTAAGTTTCCCTCAAATTGAGCCCTATGACTGATTGATTTCTTCACAGCTATTGATTGATAGCTCGGAGCTTAGAACTATAGCGCCATCTAGCGCCATCTATACTTCCTGGCAATGACTGTGGGGACAACGCAAAATAAATATTTGCCATATGCTTCAACTCATTGATGTATGGGTATGATGGAACTATGTATTTTCGCTACTATCTTCGTCCAGAGTTTGGCGTCTTCTGAACGAAATATACAACCGTGCCTTGAATTGCAGTATTTTACCTCTTTATTTTTATTTTGTTTTAAGATCTACGATATAAGCATACTTTATTGACCATAAAAAGGAATTAAACTTCACTTCATCTCAAACAGATAAAACAGTTTGGGAAGAAGAAACTACAAAAAATAGACTATGTATAATTGGAAGTGCACAATCAAACAGACGATAAAAGTGTTTTTTTTATAAAACGATGGGACAACTACCAACATCCAGGTTCTAGAATACAAACACATAACTATTAGTCTATTACCCACAAAACTCATTGGCAAGATGTTTAATTGCTCGAGGCAAGAAAGACCGTCTGTAACGCTCAGTCCGGCATTTTAAAACAAGTGGTTGCCTGTCGGCTGCTGTGCCGAATTTGGCTACTCAAAGGATGTTTTTGTAACGGTAACAGTGACTTGGCTTTCGCGTCTGTGACAGTGACAAGTAACTCGTCTATCAAACGGAGCTCATGTAACTGACAGACACGCCTTGCACTCTTAACTATAGAATTTAATTTGCCTAAGTCTCTCACCTTGTATTTCCTCCCCATGCGACCAGACAGAATGTAATTATACTCCCGATCGCCGCCTTATAGAACAAGAGAGAATGCGTGTGTGAATCCGAGTCTTAATGTATTAAGTTTACGAAGTAAGAATAATCGACGGTTGGTTTTAGCTAGTACCAACATGCTCCAACATGCTCCCCCCAATCCAGTTTGTCAGTGATAGTAATCCCTAAATACTTGTACGAGTGAACCTGTTCCACTTGCTCTCCTCCACGAGTTATACTCTAGATGGTGCTCACCACGACTGGGTCAACACAAGCTCCTTGTTGGGGACCCACCAACAGTAAATGTAGATATCACTGCCTTATATTTCGTCGCATCACCATTCTTCCCTATCAGCCCTAAGGATACATGTATCGTCGGCATATTGACAATATACGTGTTGGGATAGCGCTCCGACAGTCGGAGGTATTATAGCGTAAATAGTACAGGCGATATAACGCAACCCTGGGAGCACCGTATTGTAATACTGTCACTAGAGACTCTGCCGTTCACACCAACTCCGGGGTCTATTCGCTACGGAAATTAACACCCACTTTCAGATTGCTATGATCTTGTGATCAGGATTTGGTTAACCAATATATGCGGAAGAATGGGTTGAAAGCAAGAGGGAACAAATCCACCAAATAATACTCTGGGTAGTTGCAGGACTGTCATATGCGTATAACAGATCAGTGAAAAGCAAAATAGCATTTACACAGAGCGCTTGTTTCTGTAGGCAAACTGTAAGGGATCATCATGAGTAATAAATTTGAGGGGGCAGTCGAGGGAGCCACACCAGACGCTTCCAAGGTTTCATGGGAACGAGGTGAGTGCCACTGGTCTCAGGAACATTCAATTCGTTACATATAGGTTCTTAGGGATTGGCACAGGTGGGAGGATTTCCAGGCTACAGTCACACGATGTTACTCAGAGACATGTTAAAAAATATAATGATAGATATATGAAGATGACTATGGAACATTTTAAATTTTACCATTGATACATCGGCCGCAGGACTCTATTTTTTCAGACTAGTGACTACACCACCCAAGTCTGTCACATGCCTGCTGAAGCTCTAATGAGAAGTCATGGTTGTCAAACCTAGCATAAAATCATTTAAAACCCAAAAACCCCCCAGGCTGATGTCAGGAGTAACATGCCACAGTGATTAGAAGGTTTAGTGTTCTCCCATTCAGCTTCACATTTCATTCATTGCCGTCCAAACCAAGCCAGTGTCATTTGATTCAAAATGTCCTTCATCTTGTCCTGTATCTGTCCTTGGCCTTCCGTTCCGTTTCACCATCGAGTTCCGGTCACAGCTTGCTTTCAGTTTGTCACGATCGTCTTCTCGGAAGCAAGGCTTTCTTCTCATGATGACGGCTTGTCATTTCCGCGTACCCACGGTTTGTTGTTCGATAGAGCGTTAACCGTTTTCCTTCCCCTTTCAACGATAACACCTTTACAGAAGTTTATGTAATCGGCAACAGTACCGTTAGGTCATCGATGTTGTCCACAAGTGTTTACGAACGGTCACAATCAGTTGATTCGAAGCAGTCCTCCAAACGTTCTTGAGTGGCCTCATTCCCAGACTTTCTATGTCTTCTTGACGCCAAGTTCCCGGCATCCACCGTAAGTTGGCAACACACAGAAAGCCTTAACGGAACACAATCCACTCCTTTAGTAACCGGGCTGATCGGTTTATGGTTTGAAACGTCCCATTTAACTATGTTACAGCCGCCCCGCTGGCGTTTTGAAACGCATGGAATACCTCACAATATATACAAGGGTCTATACATGATTTAAAACATCGGGGAAAAGCATTATTGTGGGCGAAAATGAGATTTCTGTCAAATGAACGTCATCGTCCTGACGTCCTAGAAGCATTGACCCGTGGATGACCCGAGGTCATATTGACAAAAAGAACAAGTTCCCGACTTGTTCAGCCCAGGTCATATTGACGAAAAACACAAAAAATCGCGACTTTTTGAGAGTGTCATTCAGGGCCTCATTTTGGCGAATCCTATTATTTCACTTATGGCACATGCACACATTACTATGGAAAATCTGCAGATTATTTATTCGTAGAGTGGCAACCCCGTAACCCAATCCACAATTTGAAGCACAGAACTAAGTTGAAGACGTTAACGGAGTTAACGGCAAGATACCGGGGCTCTATTTCATTGCGGGTATTCGGTAAATCCTCCTTGTCCCAAAACAATATGGGGAATGATTAAGTTCTAAACCTTCTCTAAACTACAATATTGGGTCTTTTGGGAATATTAATTGGATGCAAAGCCTGGCAGAACTGGAGTTGAACAGAAAGTTGGCCGTTTAGAGCTAGCCTAAAAAAACAACCTAGGGCTAGGCCTCAGTAGCTCTACAGTATGATGTAGGCCTCCGAGTTTTGTGAACGCAGGCCTTAGTACAAGATACTGACAGCCGCATCTATGGGTTAGCCTGGTCTAACTCGTGACTGAGTATGTTCCGTCTCCCACACATATCCACAGAAAGACACACAGTCGCGAGTCAGCAACTGTGTTAGGCTACCGTTAAGGCCTATGCCCCAGCTTTGCGGCAAAGGCGACATAGAAATTAACTTTACAAATTTTCCAAATTACAGTTACAGAGTCGCCGCAAGAATAAATCGGCCTCACACTATCCAGCCCAACTCTCGTGGAACCGATTTTTTTCAATAATCAATTCCCAGCTTGCAAATACAGCTTTACTTGATTAGAAAGAGGTATTATTTTCAGATCTGAACACGAGTATGATTCTTACAATTTGACATGTTGAGTCCTAGTACTAGGGCCTATAGTGGGGAATCTTAAGTCGATCACTTAGGAGAGCCTAGGCCGATGTTGATATAAAACACCAAAACGCATTACAAAATAAATAAACTTACTAGATATATTAGATTGCTCATCCTCTCTTCCTCATGACATTTTGTCTCAATCGATAGAATCAAATAAATTTCCGCTGCACTGCATTCTACAATAGAAACCTGCATGCAACAATACATAGGCCAAGTTAGTTTGTCTCAGTCGTGAGTCCGATCACCAGTACAGAACATCCCAACCGCTTTTCCCAATGGCTTTTTAAACAAGCTTTTCCCATGATGCATTTTAGTGGAACACCTTGGCGGGCTTTGCTGGTACCATCCACCCCACAAAACAACACAAAACCGTCAATATGTTTTGGATTCGTGTGAATTTTAGTGTCAAAATTAGGATATTTTGGTTTGTTTTCAAAGGAAACCTGATCACGGCCCCTGACCCAACGTAGAATTTTTACTAAACAAGAACAAAAGTTGAATATTACTGTTTTTATTGCATCCTGGTGAAAGGGGTGTTTTTTAAGGAATAATTTAATGGCAGGTATGTTGACATTCAAACAAAAGCACGTTTTCTATCATTAAAATAATACGCTCTGATCGACTTATTGATTTCCCAGTATACCTAGGCTTAAGGCCTAGCTGGGTCTCCTATTGGCTACAGGGTAACCAGCGGAATTTTGACGTATGTTAGTGAAGGGATTCGTGTTAACATCATTGATTGTGTGAATATTAGCAAACAAGTCACATTGGAATTATGGTTTTGGTTCATTGACTTACTGTATCCCACATTAACTATGTTAGGTTCCCCCTACTACGGTATGAGAGGCTTTGGATTGTGACTAGGGTTTCAAAGGTACTTTGTTTCAATTGTAAGTATGAAAGTATAAATTACTAGGTTATTTGTAGCTAAATTTATGTAAAATGCCGGGTTCATATCCATGTCAACCAAAATTTTATTTGTTTTAGCCTACTTTATACAATTTATTGTAATTGTGTAGTAGAATATGAAATTGTGATGCATCTAGGCTAGCTTTGTATCTGCATAATGTAGTTACTGGCCATAATGTTTTTACATATATAATGTTGACACAGGCCATTGTGGAAACTGATGTAGGATGTAGTTCCACAATGATATTTTTTTTCAGTCAAATAAATGGCCAAGTTAAAAGCCTACCGTACAGCCTATGCCTACGCTATAATCTTTGGCGTGGTCATCACCAAAAGGCTGAACCAACTTTCAGTGTGGCGCAAACAAGTAACAATGTAGGTTGTCTTCTAATTACTCACAGTCACTGTAAGAAATCTCATCAAATCTGATTTAGTAGTTCTTTTTTTTTCATAGCAGTACTCCACTCGGCTTTTTTTTTGGCTGACAATGGTACGTCAGCGTCACATTTATTTCCATGTTAGAAAATCCTAAATTTTATTGGTTTTGTTTTTAACACCTAAGACAATTGTAAACAGCAATCTGATTTAAGTTTTTATCTAACTTACATGACAACATTTGGTAATTCACAAATGGAAAACCCCATCATTAGGTAAGGATGCATTCCCCCCTTAAGGGTAAGGCATTCTCTCCAACCACCATCTTCAGCGAATTTCCCACTGCCAAGCTTACAGCGACATATTCTCTGTATTAAGGCCAACTGGATTCCCCTCCAGACAAAGGCGCGTTTGAAGGGCAGAGCCTTCAGCAACACTTGAAAGTTGGGGAGGGGCCAAACTTTGGGTGGGGATAACATTATGGATGCAGTAAAATGGTTCACGTTATAGGCCTAACTATTACAACTTATATTGTCACTCTACACATGTCATTAAGGGAAGTCCCGCCGTAAATATTTAAATGTCATAGATTGGTATTGCAAATTATGCCAATCAAACTTGGATTCATGTTCATAGCATGTCATTTATAAAGTTACAAAGTTTTTTTTAAAGATTACCTAATCATACTGCTAAGTTTGCAATTTTCGCAATTGGCAACATTTGATGACGTCATAATCTACCAATTTTAAAGTAAATGTTAAGAAATATGTCTTTTCCCTTCTAAGGGTAAGATATGACATCACAAAAAGGTTGCCAGTTTACCACAATCAGCGAAATTTTATGAAATTTGAGGACGCCTTATCTTCCCACACCGACCATGCTATGACCGGTAACAAAGTGATATTCAAATGATTGTTTTATTTCTTAACATTATAACACCAGAGAGTATTAATTTGGCCTATTTTCCCTTCACTCCCTACGTCGTTCGTAGCATGGGGTGGAATCCGCGCCACACTTATTGTTTTCACAACTTAATAAAACAAGATTCTCATCAATAAGGTGGAGTCATTACATGCATGCCACCATTCCTATTGGCACCTTTCCCCTTCCTCACAACCCCGCAATGACATGTATTTTGTTGAGACATAGCGATAGGTTCTCCTAAGTAACGTACCACACCAGCTGTCATATCTTTTAAATCACCCCTATACTCCCTTGACCACCGCCATGAAGGCTTTAATTCTGGTTCCGAAACTCTGATCGCTTACTCTGTCCGGGGCAAGGGTCCGTAGGTCCGGATACAGGGTGATCCGTCATTTGATCCGAATTACCGAGGGGCCGGATGTAGGTCGGCTGTCACGCGGTCTTTGACCGAACAATAGAACAGATCAAGCATCTTGTTCCCTCGTGTGGCCATGTTTACATACTGGTGTAGCCATGGAAAACCATCCTGACAGTTATTAAAGTCCCCTGTGATAAGGCTTACGGCGACTGGGGATTTGGTCTTGTTGCGAGTAAATATGGCCGATCAGAGTTGCATGAGCAGTTCTCTACGTTGGGCGATGGTGGAATATAGACAACGTTGAGGTTTTAGGCAGGAACTTCTCGAGGGAGATAGAACGGGGCGATTGTTAAGGCCAGTAGTTCAATATCCGGGGTGCAAAGAGTTGTCCTGATGTGTCCGTTGTTAGGGCTACATCACTTGTCACTGATGAACGCCACCCACGCCTCCCCCTCTTCTCCTTCTTGGATTTCCTGGGTACGGTCCGCCCGATAAAGCTGGAAGCCATCAATTCCAACATTCACCATATCAGGGCGTAGCCAGGTTTCTGAGAAACATAGGATGGATGAGGTTTTCTATAGTTATGTAATAGCGAGTACAGGGCTTGATTACCATCAAACTTGTTTACAAGAGGGAGCGGTATTTCCCCAGGGTTCTATGGCAAAAATGGTTTGTTTGTTTGAACGTTTGTACCCTTGAACTCGTACCCCAGAACGGTGCCCTCGTTGTCGTGGCCGCATTTCTTTCGGCAGGTCAGACAGGCCACATCCTCACTTTTCACAGAGAGGTGTCAACCAAAACGGGGCTGAACGATGTACCGTGGTCGTTTCGATATGGGTGAGCACATACTTACAAATATCCTCCATATTTCCACAAAACAATTTTCAATGTAGAGTCAACAGAGAGTGATTCCCTGCAGTTTTCCTCGATAAATCTCCAAACATTGTAACAGAAAAATCTTTCAAGATTACCTAAAATCTGAATAATAATTCTAATCGGGTAACTAGCAGAATAATTAACTTTACCACACACCAACACGGGTCCTGATTGTGCTGTTTACGCGAGTTTTCACGTGACACGTCTCCTCTCCTGGTCATACCCCACCTGCAAATAATACCTGGTGCCTATAATCCCTACTTTCCCAAATGGTAGGGTTTTTATCTGCTTATGTGCTGGGAAAAAGAAATCACAATACACTGTGGAATATTATATGTAATAACTCAAAGGTTTTGGTTCATTTATGGTCCATATGAAACAATATTGACAAAGTTGATTGTTAATGCCCAAGCCCTATATTGAGTGATCTTTTTTACCTCCCTTTTTTTAACGCTGCTGGAACATCAATTGATGAAACTTCCCAAGGAATTTCAAATACGAAAGTAAAATATGGAATTTTCACAGTCCACAATCATTTGCATTACCATGCAATCAATAAATATATCTCTAATGCACTTTAATCATCATGCTGATTGATCAGATTACTGGGTGTTGTTTGTAGAGTGTGTGATGTGTTAAACACATTGGAGGATAAATTGGTGTTGTACATTCAAGCTTAGCCTAGGCTGCCCCTATGATGATGTGGAAATGATGAAAGAAAAACTCTCCCTATGGAGTTTTATACTGGACCAAGCGAGTACTGTACTGGGTGGCTGTGATTTTGCTGTGAAGTAAACTCTGAGTTTTTCTGGTCACACTTCATGATTATGGGGTTTGTGTGAAATAGACGGCAATGGAAAATATTGACCTTCATTTATATAGGGAGATGTAGGTGGAAGACTACTGAATTGAGGAGATTTTGAGGATTTAGTTAGAAAAACAAGTTAGAACACAGTCTCTCTGCGGATTCCATTTGAGTACAGGTAGCAGTTGGCTATAGTTAGGCTCAGCCTCAGCCATACATAACATAAATTAGTGATACAGAACTGTATTCAGTATAGCCTTAGGCTCCCTAGACTTACAATACTGCAGTGAGCCTGACAACAACAATGCCAAGAAGATAAATGTGCTGTGAAGTGTGAAGGAAAGGGATTGGTAGGAGACAAGGATGAAGCCTTACAATGCGAAATACTGTTCATCATCGGTACCTATAGCAGTGCAAATGTACCAAAGGACATTACGTCTCTACTATGCGACAGTAAAGAGAAAGAGTTCATTGGTTCTGTAGGAACTGTAATGACAAAAGCAGTAGATGTATTGAAGTTGGTGTGGTAGCACCACTCAAGGAAACGCAGGAGAAGTTCAGGAAAGGATGACCCAACTGAATAGAAGAGTGGGTTGGACAAAATGCTCAATGCAAAGGACGGCGGTTCCGAAAAAAAAAACATCAAGGAAGTTGTAAGACAGGGGATTAAAGAAGAAGAGTGTGCATTACAACTAGGAGACATGAAGAGCAACTGTCAGCAAGGTCGACAACCATCTGGAGAAATGAGGGGAAATCCAGGAAGAAAGTAAGCGAAGACCTTCAGCGGGAAATAGAAGAAGAGAAAAAAAATAGAGTGGATATTAATAACCTGACGAAAGATGGCGACACACAGGAAAAAGAGAAAAACTGTTTGGGAGAGTGAAGACTTGCTGCCCAGAAGTTTTCAATCCCTCCGAGTGACATAACTCAATAAATCAACTGAAAGACAAAAGGCATGTAAGGTAGATGAAGAAACCAGAGGCAAGGCAAGGTTACTGGAAAGAGGGCAAAGGAACTAGAGAAGAGGACACCTGCAACAGTCACAATAATGTCTACGTACGGCCGGACCTGACATCAACAAGACGGAGGGAAAAGAAACTCAGAGAAGAGATGAAAATGCGAAATGGACAGGGTGAAACGATCTGAGGATAATCAAGGTAAGCTAGTCAAAAGTACTATGATACCTCGCAACCAAAATCGAACCTTTTGGAAGTGGAGGGGAATTAAGGAACCGAACAGAGTGAACAGTGAGAATATAAATAGTCATGTAATGAAAGACGAATTTAAAGTGTATTGTAAGTTAATGCAGGAGCCTCATAGTGCAAAAAAAAAATGACTTATTACAGCGGTTATGTCAGTGTTGAACTCTTGGATATGGTGTTGGACAGAAACTTGGTGTTAACAGTAATTTCTGGGAAGGAGAAGAGTAGCGAGTAGGATTACAGGTTTCAAGTGTTCGAGACAGGACAGAATGAATAGAACGATGTTGGTGGTGGTTGTGTTGTTGTTTGTAAGCAATTTTGTTGTTTGTGATTGTTTGTATGTGGTGTTGGTGTTAGCAATTTATATAAATGAGACAATTCATGCAGAGAGAGGGGAGATCGCCGGGGCAGTTGGCCGTTTAAGGAATCGCTTTGGGTGCAAATTATTATGGGAAGGAGGCAAATTATTTTTGGAGCAGTATAGGCCGGAGGTCAAACGTAGTAACCAGGATGGTGAAGAAGTTTGAAGACGACCTGATTTCACACCATGGTGGGCCAGTTCAGTAGAGTTATAGGGCAGGGGATTTGAATCCCAGGACATTAATTGGCCAGGAAATTAGGCAGGAGGAGAGACACACCCAAATTCAAGGAGGAAGTTTTTGAAAAACAGGTGCAGGACAATTTGGGTTTCAGAAGGATTTACAGATAGCCTACAAAAAGCAAAACAATATTTGGGATTGTGACTTACATCAGAAGAGGAGGATGGTGGAAAGATGGAAACACATAAGAGGTTGGCTAGAGGTTGGTGTGGGAAATGTTTGGTGATGAACTATCCGGAAGTAGTGACCATAATTGTATTCTATGGACAAAACACTGATTACAAGAGGACAGGAAGAGCAGGCACAAAAGTTTTAATGGACTGGCACAACGAGCAGCAGACTGGCAAAGGAATGAAGGAGGGCAAGGAGTGCAGTGTCATCAAATGGGAGGAGAAATTCGAAAGCTGTGGAGTACAGAAAATGTTCGGTAGCGGATACAGGGTGATCAGTCAGGATCCGAATTACCGAGGGGCGGATGGTAGGTCGCGTAGCGGTCTTTGACACGAACAATAGAACAGATCAAGATATGTTCCTGTGTGGGCCATGTTACTAATGGGTGAGCCATGGAAACATCCTGGACAGTTATTAAAGCACCTGTGGATAAGGCTACGGCGAGTCTGGGGATTGGTCTGTTGTGAGCAATGGGCCGATCAGGTTGCAGAGAAGTTTTCAGTTGGCGGATTGGTGAGACTATGACAACGTTGAGGGTATGGCAGGAATTTCGAGGGAGAAGAACGGGCGGATTGTTAAGGCCAGTAGTTCAATATCCGGGGTGCAAAGAGTTGTCCGGATGTGTACCGGTTAGGGAATAACATCACTTGTCATGCTGAACGCACACAGCCCCCTACCGGACACTTTCTCCTTTTCCCTCCTCTCTTTCTCTTCCATCTTCGCTTGTCTTCTTTCCCCTCTCTTCTCCTTCTGGGGATTCCGGTGGTACGGTCCGCCGATAAAGATGGAGCCATCAATTCCAACTTAACCCATATCAGGGCGTAGCCAGTTTATGAGAAACATAGGATGGATGAGGTTCTATAGTTATGTAAATAGCGAGTACAGACGTGCATCCATCAAACTTGTTACGAGGGAGCGGGATTCCCCAGGGTCACTCTGGGCAAAAATGGTTTGGTGAGAGTTGTACGCGCCTTGCTCTTACCCCGAACGTGTGCCTCGGTGTCGTGCGCATTTCTTTCGGCAGGTCAGACAGCCAATCTCACTTTTCACCGAGATTGGTGTCGAACCAAAACGGCTGACGTGTCCCGTGCGTTTCGATATGGGTGCGCTACTTACAAATATAACTCCATATTTCCACAAAACATTTCAAATGGTAGAGTAACAGAGAGTGATTCCTGCGTTTCCCGATGTAATATCCAACATGTAACATGTAAACTAATTTACATGATTACCTAAAATCGACTTCATTCTAACAGGTTAGTGCAGAATAATTAACTCTCCACACACCAACACGTCCGCGTTGTTGAGGTTAAGCTGAGTTTCAAGGACACGTCTCCTCTATGGGTCATTACCCAATGCAAATAATACTTGTGCCTATAATCCTACTTCCCAAAAGGTAGGGGTTTTTTATCTGCTTATGGCTGGTAAAAAGAAAATCCACAATTACCCACTGTGAATATTATATGTATAACTCAAATGTTTGGTTCATTCAAAGGATTGGAACAATTATGACAAAGTTGATTGTTAAGGCCAAGCCATATATGAGTGATCTTTTTTACTCCTCTTTTTTTAACGCTCGCTGGAAGTCTTGTGAAAACTTCCCCAAGGAATTCCAAACGAAAGTTAAATAGGAATTTTCACATTCCACTCATTGCATTCAGCATGCAATAAATAATCTTAGCCACTTCTCAATAATCAATACTGATTGATCAGATATGGGTGTAGAGATGTGCTTGTAACACATGAGAGATAATTGGTGTTTACCTTCAAGCTGTAGGCGCCCTGATTTTGACTTGGAAAATGAAAAGAAAACCTCCCATATGGCGTTTTATACTGACCAAGAGATACTGCCGGGTGGCTGTGTGATTTTGCTGTGAAGTAAACTCTGAGTTTTTCTGGTTACACCTTCTGATTATGGCGGTGAAATGAGCCTGCAATGGAAAATATTGGTAACCTTAGTCTTATATAGGGAAGATTGTAGGTGGTATACTACGATGAGGAGATTTCGAGGATTTAGTCGAAACCATCTCTCTGCGGATTCCTTGGTACAGGTAGCAGTGTGCTATATAAGTTAGGATCAGCTGCCATAATCCAACATAATTAGTGATACAGAACTGATCAGATAGCTTAGGCTCACTAGACGTACACTACGCAGTGAGACTGACAAACAAACCAATGCCAAGAAAGAATTAAAGGCTGAGTTTAAGAACGGAGTAGGAGACAAGGATGAGCCTTACAATGCGAAATACTGGTTCATAATGGTACCATATGAGCATGTGCAAAGTACCAAAGGACATGTACTCTTCCTATGACGACAGTGGAGAAATGAATCCTTGGTTCTGTAGGAATGTCACTGGACAACGCAGAGATATTGAAGTTGGTAGCCACACTAAGAAACAGCAGGATAAGCTCCTGCCAAGTATGCACCCAACTGATAGGAAGAGTGGGTGAAAATTGCTCAATGGCAGGACGGCCGAGTTCGAAAAAAAAAAACATCAATGGAAAGTTGTAAGACAGGGGATTAAAAGAAGAGTGTGCATTACAACTAGGAGACATGAAAGAGGCAACTGTCAGCAAGTCGACACAAGCTGGGAGAAATGAGGAGAAATCCAGGAAGAAGTAAGCGAAGCACTTCAGAGGGAAAAGGAAGAAAAATAGAGTGGGTATTTAAAACTGACGAAAGATGTCGACACCACAGGACGAAAATGCTTGGGGAGAGTTGAAGATGCTGCAGAAGTTTATAATCCCTCCGAGTGACATAAACTCAAGTTAATGCAAATGAAAGACCAAAAGGATTGTAAGTTTTAGAGATGAAGAACCTAGAGACAAGGGCAAGGTTACTGAAGAGGGCAAGGAAACTGAGAGACCACTGCACAGTTACAATAATGTCTAAGTACGGGCCGGACCTGAATATCACAACGAAACTGAGGGAAAGAAACTCAGCGAAGAGATGGAAATGGAATGGACAGGGGGAAACCGATCTGGGAAATCAAGGGATAAGAGCTAGTCCAAAGTCTATGATTTACCTCGCCAACAAAATCGACCTTTGGGTGGAGGGAATAAGGACGAACAGAGGGAACCAGTGAGAATATAAATAGTCATGTAATGAAAGACTTGATAAGTGTATGTATGGTAATTGCCAGGAGCCTAGTTGCAAAAATTGAATTATTACAGAGTTATGTCATTGTTGAACACTTGGATATGGTGATTGTGACAGACAGAAATGGGTTTTTAACAGTAATTTACGGAAGGAGAAAGTAGCGAGTACAGGTTTCAAGTGGTTCGAGACAGAAAGAATGAATATAGAATGGTGGTGGTTTGTCGACGTTATATCACTGCGCCCTCATGCGCGAGAGGAGTGGAGATCGCGGGCCGTTTAAGGCTCGCTGTGGTGCACACTTCTTTGGGAAGAGAGCCAATTTATTTTGGAGAGTAGACCGCGTCCACGTAGTACCCAGCGCTGGTGAAGACGACCCTGTGATTCACACCATGGTGGGCCCGTCAGTAGAGTAGTAGTTAGTGGCAGGGGATTTAATCCCCGACACTTCATGGCCGAAGTGGGCAGGGACACACCCACATTCAAGGAAGTTTTGCAAACAGTGCAGGACAATTGTTGGTTCAGAAGATTAAGAGCATACAAGATGAAACAATATTTTGGATTCGTACTTACATCAGGAGAGGAGATGGTGGGAAACATAGACGTGGGAACTATTCGGAAGTAAGTAGTGACCATTTGTATTCTATCGGAAAACCAATGATTACAAGGGACGGAAGAGCAGGCACAAAAAGTTTAGATGGCAACGAGCAGGCTGGCAAGGAGAAGGAGGAGTGCTAGTGTATTCACGGAGGAGAAATTCAAAGGCTGTGGAGTACAAAAAATGTGGGACATCTTTGCTTTAACACTACAAGCGACAAGTGGGAACACACAGTTTCGTTGAGAGAGCGGCACACGCTAATAACACAAAATAGATCCGAAGGGCTGACAACGATGATGGAAAAAACGCAAAAGCTGGAAAGATTACAAGAATACAAAGCTACGAACGGATAGAGGTACATCAATCATGCAAAACCAGTGAAGACCGCAAATAAAGCCTCCAGCAAGAAGAATTCGAAAAGAAGCTGGCAGAAAAAATGAAGAAGACCCCCAAATACATTCTACTCAATGTACGATCCAAAGAGAAAAAGTGCCCAATAAAGGATGAAACGAGAAGAAGAAGTGTTAATGGTGAGATGGAAACAGCAGAGAAAAACTCTCAGCAGTTCTTCTCTGAAGTGTTTTTACCACGTGAAGAAGAAAAACATATCCGGATAAAGAACAGAAATATTCTTCCACAGGAAGGATGGTAAATATGAAAATAGACATAAATGAAGAGATGGTCTTCAACAAATTACAGGAAATAAAGAAGGAAAGCTGATAGACAGATAACATCAGAACAGATTTAACATGAAGGAATGGCCGAGGAAATTGCAGAACCACTAACAATGGTTTGCGGGAGCCATAAGCACGTCAGAGATTTCAAGGACTGGAAAAGAGCAAACCATAACACCTGGTCAAGAACGGAGAATCGGCCAGGTGAACTGACATTGTACCTGGGAAAGTAAAGAAATAGACTTTTGCGAGATGTCATAACAGCTTATCTGGAAAACCAAAACAACATTGATTATAGGACACACAACATGGATTCCGAAGAGGAGTTCTGGCCTATCAAATATGTGGTTCACTGAGAACACGTTAACAAGTATATAGAAGGAAACAATGGGATGGAATATACTGGACCGACAGAAGCTTTCGACACTGTACCACACAGGAGGTTGAGTTGCCCAAAAACTGGAATAGATGGACTGATATTAAAAGATGGATCGAAGAGATGGCTAAAAGATTCGGCAGCAGAGGGGGTTCTAAATTGGAAACGTTTCTGAATGGAGAAGGTAAACAAGTTCAGTGGGACAGAGGGTCGTGCTGGGACCGTTTTGTTTCAATCTGTCATGAAACGATGTTAGACATTGGTGTTGAGTCAGAACTTAGTAAATTTTCAGATGATACGAAAGTGGTGCACTCCATAAGAAATAGTACGACAGCAACAGCTGCAGGAGGATCTGAATAACTATGAGGTGGACCGAGGAAATGGCAAATGAAAATAATGTTGGAAAATGTCAATGCGCATGTGGATATGGGAACGATGTACGACTATTACATGGAAGGAAAGGAATTAGTGAAAGCAGAAGAAGAAGGTTTTTGGGAATAAGTGATAAACTATGAAATTTATAGGACAGGTGTGCTGAATCTGCTGAGAAAGGCGAATAGAGTGGGTGTTTGGTTGGTTGGGGATGGGAATTATCAACGCATTCACAACTTTCGACTCAAAGTAGTGTGTAAGCTGTTACCAAATCCTTCGTGAGGCCAACATTGGATTAATGTGTACCACCTTGAGGATCCATTACTTGACGACAAGACATTGAGTTATTAGAGGAGTGCAAGGAGAATGACCAAAAAATCATTCCATGGGACAGAGCAAAGAAGTCGTAGAGAGAGTTTAGTGAAACGATTGAGGTGATGACCAATAGACCAACGCCACTCACGACCAAAGATCTGGTACAGTTTACAATATAACACACGGAAGGATAGACAATGTGGATGGTTGCTCGACTCCTAGGGAGACAGAGAGTCGGGACTGAGGGATATTCACTGAAAATAAGAACCATCAAAGTGCATTGGAAGTCAGACGGATCATATGTCTGTAGGATATGGGAAACTTGGAATAACTGCAGCCAAGAAGCAGTCACAGGAGTGCGGGATCTTCAAGGGTCATTAGTGCCTCTTATCCAAGAGCCATTCCTCAGCAGACTCTTGAAGCCAGACGAGAGGGGTGGCCATCCAGGTAATCAAGGTGGTGGTAAATCTGAAATTATGGATTTCGTACAGTTTAGTGTATGCCTTCTGGACCCAATGCATTGCATAGTGCAGAATACCACCAGTTGGTAAAGATTTTTCGCTAGTCTGCTAATGAGGGACTCCCAGCCTATAAATCAAAAACAAAAGATCTGTGTCGTAGATTATTCAGTGCCCAAAATATGAGGAATTAACCCCCACTACAAAACAATAGAATATTGAACAATCAATTGGGACAGAGGTTGTAAAGGACCACAACTGTTGGTGGTTAAAATAGTGTCGTCCATCACATGAAAGTTTTACACCTGCTTGTCCTCCCTATGGGCACCTTAGATGATCGCTGGGTAATAAATGGGCAAAGTTATACACCCCAACCGCAGAATTCTAGAATTGTGGCCCTAGAAAATCAGATTATAGTACAGTATGCAGGAGTTGATACCTAAGACAGCATGAAATAGAGGGAGGCTCCCCCCCCAAAACGCACCAAAACGTCGACCTGCCTGGAAAGTGCTGGATTGGGGCATCAAGATATCAACAGGGCCTTCAAAAAATGGAGGAATCTACAGTTGCCAAATTAATCTGTATAAGTTGGCACATTCGCAACAAGCAGAAAACAATGATCATGAAGCGGGAGAGAACACCACGAACAGGGAGGGGCTCCGGATTTGCCTGAGAGGGGCAGGTGGTGTGGCAAATGTCTAGACATGACAGACTCCCCGCTTCTAATTTTCCTGTTCGACTATTTGTATACGGAAAAGTCCTTGAATAGTTCACATGTACGCGGATCGGGTTCTTCAGCAAAACAACAGATAAAGGGTCGGTGGTTATGGGAGAGGGCTTGGGGAAGGGCGGTAGCTAGGCGTCATCGTGATTCATCCCCGCGTTAGGCTCGTGGCGACTTTCAATTAGCAACAGGAAGGGTACAAGAAGGTGCTGGGTAAAACAGTGAACAAAACGTTTGTTGAATATGAGAGAAGTGAGTGTAGCTATACCAAGGAGCGCTTAATCAAATCAGTTAAACTTAGGACGGGTGAGCAAGCAAAAAGTAATGTGTGTGTTCTTGACTAGACATATGATAACCGAAACACAGTAGCCCTGTATAGAGACACCCCAGGAAGGTTATGTGAAACTGGTTGATAGACTGCAAATTACTTCCTTTCCCCTTCTGAGAACGTGACAAGTGGTACAAGAAAAGTGGTTCCAGTAGTACAGGGAACGCGGGGAGAGAATTTGAGGGGATGGGGGGGGGTAAGCATTGTGGCGGCCCACCCATCGAAGCGGAGCGCCACCATCGGTGGCGCGGAGCGCACACGAAAAATGTTCGTATGACAGACCCCCAGTCGCAGGAGAAGCTACCTTTCGTGGGGTTTCAGGCAAGTAACTGAATCCTGCAAATTGGATCATGGACCACATTTTTTTGATTCGCGACAAATGAATACTTCTATACCCAAGGTAAATCAAGTAAAACTGACGCTAATAGATAAAACTTGGAAATGTCATTATTAAGGGCCCACAAAAACTAGAATAGCCACATAAGTCTAGTAGGCCCCGAAACATCGACAATTAAGAGATCTGCGGAAAATATTGAACATACATGTATATTGTATACGTCAGCGTCTACAGTAGAGTCCTAGTTGTTAGTACGGCGCGACCGGCAGTCGGTAGCGAAAATTAACGGGCGTGCCATTCCCAGGGTGATTAATCACTGCGCATGTCGGATGGACGAGAATCAACCTACTACTACTACCAGGGGGGGCGATTGGTGTTGAATATTGGGGGGTGGGGGACATATGAGGGTAAAACCATCTAAGGGGCGCACAAGGGTTGGCGGGTAGCGTTAAAGGAAATTTTTCAGTTTTACAGACCCCCCAGAATTGAGGAAACGGCCACTTGGAAGGGAATGATCAATGTTTATTCCTACAATTCGGGCACCGACGGTTGTTGACGTGTGGGGTACAAGATTTTTTTTGTTGTACAGGACACCTCAGATGAAGTGAAACGGGCATTCCTTGGACCGTATGACAGTAAGCACGTTCCTAAATTGGCCCATAAAATTTCCGAATCCGATTTCTCGAACCCTCTTGACGGAACTGATAAGTTTTTCGTACAATTCGGGCCCCCGACGGTTGTTGACGCGGAGGTACAAGACATTTTTTGTTTTACAGACACCCCTGATTGAAGGAACGGGGGGCATTTCCTGGACGTATGACAGTAAGCACGCCCTAAAATTGGCAAATAAATTTCAGAATTATATTTCTAGCGAACCGGTCTTGAAGGAACTGATCTATGTGTAATCTTTACAATTCGGGCAGCCGGCCCCATCAGTGGACGCGTAGAGGCGGTACATGGGAACTTTTCGTTTACAGACCCCTCAGATTGCAGGAAACGGCAATCCGCGCTGTATGGCAGTGAAGCAACGTCTCTAAAATTGGCAATAAGTTTTCAGAAATTGTATTTCAGAAACGTCTTGAAAGGACCTAATTGATGTATTCCTCACAATTGGGCAGCACTGTGGTCTCGGATAGGACAAGGAAATTGAGCCTTCTGAATCCCCCAGATTGCCGGGAAACGGTACTTCCATGTCTTATGGCAGTCGCAACATCCCCAAAATGACCATAAATTTCTGAATGTCTCAAGAAACACTCTGAATAAAACTGACTCTACGTTTATTTCATTACATTCGCGCCAACCGTACAAGAAAATAGTTCTTCAGACCACCCACCTCCCAGATTGCAGGGGGAGTGGCCACTTCCCCGCACGACTTATGGCAGTCTCAAATTGCACTTGAAATTGACAGTAATTTCCGAAAAAAAATGATCGATATTAATCCTACATTCTCATCGTGGGTCTCCATTCATACTATAGCCATGTCTTAGAGATATCCAGCGAGGACCCGTCCAACTGGGTTGGAGGCTGGCCGCAGATTGAAAAATGTGCTCTGTTGACATCATTGCATGGAAACATGGGTGCATTTTTCGGGATCATTCGATTGAAAGGAAGAGCAGTCAGCAGACAATTTGGTCCATCCTTTCAGATAGTTTCTGCTTAAATTTTTCGTCCAAATTTTCTCATGTCTCAGATTGTTTCGACCCGCTCCGCGCCTGTATAGTTCCATAGTCAATCACGTAAACTTCCCTACTAATGTGCACGATCCTCTGTGCCCTGTTGTTTTCGTTACATATAGCTTTCATCTCTATTAAAAAAACAGCAACAGGCTGGCAACGGGCAATATGAAACAAGACGGATCAGAAGTAAGTAGACTAAACTGTGATGTGCAGTGTTAAGAACTATGGGCAGTTGGATTCGGCATTGTGTAGTGGAAGGGGCGGGGTCGCAACAAAATAAAGTCATAAACCAAATTCGCTCGTGGCCTCCCTGGATGTCACCACACTTGAAGATTGAGTATGGACAGAAATCAATTGCCAGAATCTGCAAATTTATTGTACACGTGGGCCTACTGTATTAAACATCTAACGGAAAAGATAGGATACAGCGCGCGCAGCGCGATTTTTTTGGCATTTCGACCTCTCACAATGAGTTAGACATTTTGTTTGGCCACGTAATGTACATATGATTATAGGATTTTTTTCGCAAGTCGTGTCCCCCCCCCCCAACAAACATATTGGGGGGGGCATGTCCCCCCGTGATCGCGCCATGACTACTAATTACATCTCAAGGTGCACGTACATATCTGAACGCAGCTTGGCATGCGCGCTACTGGCCGCAGTGCAACAACACAAAACGGTTTTGTACCCGTTCGGTACATGTAGCTTTTACGGTACTCGACTCCGGCAGCCCACAATGCTACTACCATTGGGGCGGCGGGCAGGTGGGAGTAGCATTGTGGGCTGCCGGAGGGGGATGCCGGAGTTCGAGTAGTCTAACCGTTACGATAGGGCAGTGCTGCATGTCGGGAGTGATAGGTAGCAGAATCATACGATCGATTTTCTTATTGCAGAGTCTGGCTCTGTGTTGATTAGCCGACAAGTCCAGAAAATTCTCATGTCATATTTATTGCTGTAATACATGAAATTAGTAAGCTAAACATTATTTTACCCAGTCAAGGGCGGCCCAATGTAGGAGCCCAATGCCGATGGCAAAAATGTGGGGGGCTAAAGCCCCCGCGCACCCCCCACACCCCCCCCCCGTCTCCGCGGTACCGTCGTAGCCAACAGACGACGGAACTTCCCTTCTACGCTAATTCTCTAGATATTTAGTGCGGAGATGGTCAATGTAGAACATGACATAGTAGAGTTTCGAAGCTTACCACGATTTATAAAGAGACATAACTTGTGATAGAAGTGTTTTAGTAAGTAGTGCAATTGATCTTTTTTTGGGGTTTTTCTGTAGCCAAAATCCGAGCCTGTCGTCAAGAAGAACACCACTCAACGGTCAGCTGGGTCAAATGATGTCAAGAGGTCAGACGAGATCAATCAAAGCAAGATCACCAGATGTAGTTGCACAAACGAAAAGACATTCTCAACAATACCTAATAGGAACCTAATAGATACTGCATCATTTAGATATCGTGGCCGGACAATTAAGTTTTTTCTTAGACCTGTCGTGACCTTGAATGACCTTGAACTGGCAACTGGCACAATGGAGTATTTTTCAAATGATGCAACCAGGGCCTACCTTAACTTGATACATGTTTGCGTTCGTAGATATCGTGATGACAAGGTTGACCAACAACACACACCACTCACACCCACACGCCCACACCACCACACCACATACAGCACACAACCTAGTTGTTGTCGCGTATAGGCGATACTCCCACGGAGCGGAGGAACTAAAAAAACTGGTCTTATCTAATGTATCTTTCCCTCTCATGGGCCTTGCTTGACAAGCCTGTGCCTATCGGGTATAAATAGGCATGTGGACAGAGATCGTAGTAGAGTGGTACGAGGAATAAGTCTTGTAGACCTGTAGTAGTGTTGTGACATATACAGCGTTATGTGGAAACCAAAACGCGGGGAACAAAAAGTACGGAGTCCACAAGGTTCGAGGCCCACTGGTTCCAGGAGACGCGATCCTATTCCAGTATATTCTCACAATAATATGATATGGAAAGTGCGATACTCCTTCAAGGTAGCGCCCACTGATCTCGTTAATTTCACCAAGCGGCCAGAAGAAAAAATCTGCTGATGCTATGAAAACGCTGAACATAGCTATCCGCTGATCAGTGGTGGGAATCCCAGCAAGCAATCGATGTCCGGCCCTCTCAGAGGGAGGTGAGACTACCTTAGGAGTACGAATAGCCCATCATTGGATTTACAGTGTGATCAGTCCTGCTCCCATTAGCTGTGAACTGCTTCGATCATTACGGAACATGTATGAAGTGTCATCTTATAGCTTCGTCCGGTATATACAACATCAATCTCTCTTGACATTTACATAGCTTCACAATTGTCCTACAGTTACAATGTTCCCCCAAACTGACCTCTGGTCCACACCAAAAAACAAAAATGTCTTCTATTCCTCATAGAGAGCTGCATACGAATTGCACTGATCGAACCAGGCCTTCTGGCTTATCGTGTTAACGACATTTTCAGACACTTGCATCGGATGACACTTGAAAATGACCCCCAAAATAAGGATCTTGTTCTCATAGGGGAATCCATATACCAAGTACGAAATCACCATACAGGAGGGTCGAATGTTCGTGTAACAAGCGTAAATAGGCAAAAGTACTGAATTTTTCACCATTTTCCAATTTTTCCCAAAACTGCTACACACCGAGAAAGCAATAGGTTCCTGCTACTCCCATATAAGGAGAACGCATCTTGTCAAACATGGTCGGACCAGTTTCTGAAACCATATACAAACGTAGAAACTTATCCACTATGTGAGGGTGTTTTATAGCCATTAACAAGGTAGGCGTTCAAAACAACCACACACACTACATTTACACACGCCACACGGTTCAGACTGCATATGATTCTCCGTTCTTCGCCAAGGAATAGACAATGAAAGTACTTTGGGAGACATGCGTGTCAGATTTCTATGTCAGGAAGTCCACCATTTCGCATTTTAGCTCCTTATATAAGCACGAAATATTCTGATGACGCAGATGACCTCTGAACCTGACCCAAAACAATAGGGTCATTTATCATGGGAAACAACATACCAAGATAGGCTCCATACCGCCAAGTGGAATCGAGTATCATGTTCATTGCCCCCCCAAAAAAAATAGTGAGTTTCACAAATTTTCTATTTTCGACAAAAAATCACTACATTCCCGACCGACACCAAAAACACTAGGTTCCTGTACTTCCATCCCATAGAAAGCTACACATTAATTTCAACTGTTTCAGACCAACGATTCTGGATATCGTGTTTACAGCGTTTTTGAGACCTTGACCTCGGGTGACCTGCAGATGGGACCTCTGACCGACCCCAAAACATAGGGTTCGTGTACTCATCTGAGGAACACACCATACCAAGTATTACTTCACCATCCAGGGGGGTCGTCGAGCTGTCGTGTACACGCAAAATGGCATAATCTCGACTTTCACAATTTCTAGTTTTCATCCCAAATTCACCCCATACCGACCAAAAACAAATAGGGTTCATGAATCCCCATAAGAAGTATACACCCCAATTCAACTTGTTCAGATACATTTCTGGACATAACGTGTTTACATGATTTTCAGACTCTTACCTCTGGGACCCCAAGTAACTCTGGACCTGACCCCAAAACAATAGTGCATGTATCATCATGGGGAACACACTTACAAGTATGAGCTATCATCCGGGGGTAGAGTTGCGTAATTATTAAGCAAAATGACTGTCAAGGAATAAAACAAATGACTCTCTTTTGTGCTGTACATTTGAAGAGTATTAGTTTTTTTTTCACATAGGCTAGTGAAATTTGTAATTCTGCATGTTACTATAATATACAAATAGCCCAGGAATAGTAGTGAGGGCAGCTGGAAAGAAGCACCCCCCACCTTCTTAGCCTTCTAATTCGGACAACGGAAGTTTACATCGGTCCAAGATGAGACAGCCGAACAGGAATATAAAAAAAAACTGAGGAGCGATATCTATAGTGACTAATTATTTTGGGAAGACCTACTTGATAACGACACGGCAATGACACATGTGAACCATTTAAAAATAGAAGTTTGCAAAAGCGACGCGGAGATCACGAAATCAACACAGAAATCAGAGACTATCCAGTTATCACTTATGCTAATGACAGGAGTACTTCCTAACATTCACTTACCATACGTTAACATGTTATACAGTTTATGGTGAACACTTCAGTCAATGAACTCTGTACTACCTATACCTTTAAACTTTATAAACCCTCACTGATGAAAACAAAGAATTGTCGATTTTAGTATTGACATTAAATGATTTGCACTATGCCACAGTCACCCATGAATACTAAACAGGAGTATTTAACTCACCATGCCAAATCACTCACTCAAATATGAAGAGGTATTGACCTACCTCTCTCAGGAGCGATATAGGGGGGGGGTGGTCCAGGGGTCGGGACCCTCCCCCTTTGGTAAGGGCTTCGACCCACCAAGCATTCCATACCAGAATGTGGATACAGATGGCTTTGGGGGAGTTCGGACATAAGTCTACATATAAGACATTAACCAGTACAAGATTGTACATGACCCTTTGATTGGCGCGCTTCGCGCGCCGGTTGAGTCGTTGAGAATAGTTGTAACTTCAGAATAAATGCAGAACAGATATCAACATTAAAGGACTGAGCTGCTACGAGTGAGGAAAGTGATTTCAAATCGTATTTACCGTCCCATTCATCATATTTTGTGATTCTCGCGCTATTCGCGAAGGTGGGTAAACAGGGTTTGGACCGAGGGTCCCATGGCGCCTTCGGACCGTGGCTCTGGAGAACTAAATGACCTACGCACCAAATCGCATTTAGGGCAAGGTGAGAATGTAAATATTCAAAAAGAGAATGATTGTGAAAGTGTGTTATCTGCACCGAATTTGCATCTAAGCCGCCTGGAAATGAAACAACAAAAAGAACCCGACACAGCCCACCCCCTCACATCAATCTGGCACCCCCATAAAACTCATCAAGTTCCCCCCCCCCTGGCTCGCTGGATCCAGATTTGGGGGGGGGTGGTTAATAAAATGACATTCTGGAGGAAAAATTTGGAAAAAAGTGAATGAAACTGTATAGACCTGCGCTGAGGGGAAAAAAGTGACTTGCCATTTTCAGCCGGAGGCTAAGTTGGACCCCTCCCATTTGAAAATCGTCGGATCCGCCCCTGTCTCTCATTCAATATGTCAGGAATTCAACTACACTAGTGGTCCGTCCCTGAGAATATCTTCCGTAGATGTAATGATATGCGGGGGAGTTAGTATTTTAAAGTGTGTAACACAAAATCCGGGTGGTTGTTGGTTATATAGTGTGTGGAGAGTGAATCGGGGCCCGCCATGCTCTCTTCTGTATGTTACCAACCCACCCCGTTTACCCCACCAGGAAGGTTTGGTGAACTCGGATAAATCATTAAACAACATGCTTGAATATTTCTGCAATTAGGGACCACCAACCACCACAATATTGCCAACCAGCGTAAGACACTTATTGTTCTAGATGTAGAAGAAAAAAGGTGAATTCATTGAGCCCTACCCGATTATTAATATTTACTGTGGTATATTATAGTGGATATTATGGTTTTGACAGCGTCGTCCCGCCGCCGCCGCCCCCGACGGGTGCCACGTCCGACGGAGAATGTTCGTGTAACGCAATAACTCTTAAGCACATGTCCCAATTACACCCGAAACTTTGCACGCATGTTCCCCCATGACATCTGGATGAGTTCGATTGTGGGATCGCCGCATACTCTGGCGGCGGCCATCTTGCGATTTGCAACAAAACCGAAGGATTTAGTGTTGTGACAGAACTCCCTAGTGCCTTGGCGGATCTGTGAAACTTGTAGATGATCGTCTGATGAAATCTTGAATGGGTCCTGATTTGCGCTTTAAAAAGCATGGCGTCGTTAGGTACAACCTTCGTTTCAGCTCCATACGACATACACGGCGGCCATTTTGAATTTTGCGAAATTCATTTTTCCGCAGGTTTGACATTAATTGTTTCGTTTTTCACCTGCACACATGAGACACGTAATGAAAATTGAATGGGGTAACAGTCTGGAACTGAACGTTTAGAGACACACTTTGTTTCCACCCCATGACGCCCCATACTGGCGGTCGTGTCATTTGAATTTTTGAGATGTTTTCAGCAGATTGGGGGGAAAAAACTTAGATATGTCAGGCATAGTACGTGCATTTTGCGAACCAACCTCCCCAATGCCCTGGTATAAATCCTTCTTTTCTCTTAGATAGCGCCTTCTTGTGGAATACATTACATGTCATGGGCGCCAGCGGCGGCAAAAAGAATCCCTCAAATAAGATCTACCACCCAAAAAATTACACAAACCCGTCACACAAACAGAACCAGCCGACAAAGAGACGCATTTCGCCGAAAAGGACACCCTCAAGTCCAATATAGAAGTCAAGTCCCGCTTTAAAATCTCCCTGGCCAAAGCCTCTACGCAGAGAACAAATCAATGGCCAAAGGACATTTTTGGACAGAACGACGCCCTTCTGCCTAAAGGACCGTTTCCGCGCAACAGACGATTTTCGCCAAAAGTCGACTCGACAAAAAGACGAATATCGCAAAAGGACGAATTTCGCCAACGACGACTTGCACGAAGAGAAGAATATCGTAAAAAGACCAATTTCGCCAAAAGACGACTTGCACCAAAGAGAAGAGTACCTGGTAGTCGGGGTGCTGTGTCATTTCGAGATAGGCTGCTAAATTGAATTTATTGCATTGGCTATGCCGAATACGGTGAATTCCAAAAAAATAGAGGTTCCATTTTTTTCTGACATGGTTGGCGGCCTTTTGGGATTTTAAACTGCCGCTATCGCTGATGGGAAAGTGATCCGTAACTCTTCTTCATAGTACTACAAGCTGGTTGTAGTGACTAAAATAATGTTGTCGGTATGGTGAATCTAACGTTTGATCTCACCATCCACCCAGACTCATGGCGCCATCTTGAATTTGGAAATGGCCGCCGTTTACAGTTCATCGTGATCTTCACAAGCTATGGGACGGTTCTTCAGTAATACTGCCTTGGAATGGTGTTATTTAGTATTAGTGACATAATAGGAAGGATCTCG
>JAODTK010003494.1:0-18295 GCA_026419785.1 Sclerodactyla briareus | reverse complement strand
TACTAACCTTGCTGGCTATATTGAAGTCCATGAGACCGTTTCAACGAACCTGTTGACCACGGTTTCCATGATTGAGCTATTGAGTCCCATGGTATGGCCACAGCTAGGGGTCCCCCCAACGTTCTAACTTCTATGTAGTATATGGGGGGATCGGATTTCGTGCACCATCAACTACTCCCACTGCTTCGGGACTGGAGCTATATATCATCTCACCCTTTCCTTGTCTTGATATTGTTTCTACCCGTTCGTGTTTTGCCCTCATTGGTTTTTAGTGTGATGCACACTGCTTCCACATAATTTAAAAGGAGAAAGACGAAGGACTTCGTATCATTGCAAAACCAACGTCATAGGTATAGTCATTCGTGAGTTGAGGGCGGTATTAATTTTATCAATTGCGTCCCAAATTTCATTTAAGGTGCGTATTCCACAATGATTCTCATGATTCCACATGACAAAATTCCCAATGAAGCTAATCTGTTTTTTTCATGGCCTCGCTTCCACCTTCCCAAAATGTATTTTTACCTAGACATTAATACAAAGTGTGTGTATCTTTGCATAATTTGGAAAACATTTCACTTGAGCCTAAAGTATTGGAACTGACTTTGCCTTTTCCTGACTCGTGAGCCTCGCAGGAGTGGTTATAGGTCCTTGAACAGACGTGTGTTACAGCCGCTACACTCACCTCCACATCACAGTCCTTGCCCAGTGTGCACCAAAAACTTGCTCACATTACAGATAGCACATATATACTTTCCCGTGCGTGCCACTGTGCACCACCAAACAGCATGTTTTGAGTCCGCTTTTGTGTCTTTTTGACAGAGAAAAACTCCAAAATAGAATGACAAAGCTTCACATTATCAAAGGTGTATTACAAAGTTTCCATGAAATTTTTCCGTGTTTTGTGTTCGTATGAGGCCCAGGGCGCTAGTGTCCTGGAACTTACCTGGCTTGTATAGGATAGGCAATACTGTAATAATTGGAGTTACTTATGTAATATTAGGGAATGATTGATGACTAGAGTGGTTATAGGTTTGAAGGCAATTTGCAGATAATGCTGATTATGGTTGTCTATCTTAATATATCCGGACAGCAAAACGGGAGCAGAATCCCATCAAGAATGGACAGAATTTTTTGTTTGGTAATGTCAAAAGTTTACTAAATATAGAAGTTCATCAATCAGAAAGTGGGCATATTGGCTTGTTCCTGGCAATTTCTTCCGAGCCCATTTGTAGGTTCTACTGATGAAGAATTATGAGCGTGTCGTCTTCTAATGCTATGTATCTGCGCATTATTGACACAGTTACACGAAAGCCTAAATCACACAAAAACCGATACCTACACGTATCCCCCCGCTCCTCTAGGCTATTACATTTGATGGGTCTGTGCCACATGGCGGTTCAGTACAAACAGTGTATACCAACCCTGAGCCCAGAACTTTCGAACCAGACCTTCCGTAGGAGGGGTCCTATAGCGCTTACGAGGGTCAAAACCCTGAATTATAATCTTGCAGAGGTTAAATCCAAAACTGGCCTTGACTTGTGAAATCTCTATTGACTCAGTGTGTAAATTTCCTGTGATGGGTGCTTTTTTTTTTTGGCTCCCTGTCACAGGACGCTCAGCCCCTGATTCTCTCAGAGGCGCGAAAACGACCAACTCGGTTGGCTGCCAAATGGCGCCGAGAGATTGCCCCAAAAGGTTGTCATTTGTGCCAATGGCTTCTCATTGACTTTTGTTAGGAAAAAATCTCACTGGCTTTGTGTGTGGAATTCAGCAGTTTTCTTTTTCTTTATGAGGTGATTTTGGTTTTCGGGCCCCTCCTCGGTGAAGGAAGGGCTCTGCCCCAAGATATTTTATGAGAGGGTGAAGACACCTTATCTTTATACCCCATACAAGCCGTCGTGCATCTGACGCCAAAGTGGCGCGAGGAGGGTGCTCTGAAAGTGCCTGTTGTGCACACTTCTCGCATTGACCCTCAGAGTAGCCATGACATATTTTATTACTTTCCTCTTTTCTCACTTTTGGTTTCACTCCAGTTGAAAAAAGTTTTCTGTGATTGGTTAATGGTGTGTAAAGTATCTAATATTTCCTTTTGCAGTAGATGCACTGTACTACCTCAAGAAGCACTGAAACCAATTAGCGAATGTATGAAGACCACCTCACATACTCCCTTGGACATCTCGCCCATTGATCAAAGTTGGGAATTTCCTGTCCGATTGGAAGTAGGTTATCAGCCAAATGACCTATCCTCTCCAGCAGGACCAGGAAGTATCGTCTCGCCAGGTTGCTCGAGCACCAGAGGATGTTGTAGCGGACTGGAGGACTGCTGCAGGAGTTTTTGAATGCTGATGGCTGTGCTGTGAATAGAAATAGGTTGATGCCTCTCTGGCATCGATCCGTTCTGAGAGTTAATGCAGTCATTTTTACGGATATGCTATATTGCACATTTAGCAATGTTACATCAATGAGAGGATTACCACAAGTATATATTGTTGTATACTTCTCGTTTGTCCCTAATTATTGAAACAGAGGGGAATAGGAATTGTGTACATGTGCAGGATTGTGAGTGTGGCCTACAAAGTGCCGGCCAAGTGCCTATCCAATCAATCTGTCCATTCTTCTGGTTTAAAGAGTCCACCAAAGAAGTGAAAATTTATTCTAGTTTATAAAAGGAGCTGATTCAGCAGTAGAGTCGAGCTCACTGAAGATCATGAAGTGTGAAGAATTTATTCACTAATTTATGCAGATTTCATGTACATGAAATAGACCGGAGAGAGTCCATACCAGGCCCAGACACATTGTTTATTTCTATTCCATTTCAGTGAAGGACATGGGTGTCCTGGGGAAAGAAATTTGAAAAATTTGACGATGTTCCCTTGAAGAGGGGGCCCCCAGTCCCTGGTTGGAACCTTATACCATTAAGTGAGTAATATGCTTTTCGACCGAATGTGTTGAAAGAAACCAATCCCAATAGAGGACCATGTGTTCATTATGTTCATCTGCCCAGCAACTGTTTACATTTTTTTCCCACAAACCTGTACACCAATTTCTTTTTTAGAAGAGATACACTGCATCATTTCAGACCAAATTCTGGACACCCATATCTTCAAACAATATTTTCAGCATTTTTTTGTAACTGTGTAATTTTTTCTTCAGGTTTTTGCTAATAGGTTCGTCATGAGGTTCTGTCAAGGGGTTTGCAAGATCCTAGCTGATGATTTCCTGTCTTATAGAACCAACATCCTAATCTCAAAGGCACCAGGTTACTTCCTTTTCATTCCTAACAGACTCGAGGAATGTTGTAGTAAATACATTTGTGTGTATATATGTGATTTCTGATCCAAGCTCATCTTAAACTGCCTGTCTGTCTGTTAATTTTCCTTTTTCATATTCCCTATGACAAGTAAATGATCGCAGCTAATTAGATGGCAGTCAAATTGTTGTCCGAGAATTATAGGTCCAGGTATAGAATCTTTGCCTAGTTAGTTCAGGATTTTTATGGATTTCTCGACAGGTCGAAGGCTTTTTTTAGGGGAAGAAGAAAATTGGGGAAAAATCCAGGACAGTAGTTTTGATAAATACAGTTCAGCGATTCTTATATTTTGGGCCCGTCACACTTTATTTCCTCATGGATGAAGTTAAAGAAAGAGACGTAGCCATGTGTTGTGTTGTGTGTGTGCGTATTTGTGGGTGTGTCATGCTTGCGGTTAGCAGGATTTCTCGCAAAATTGTAAGACAATAAATTTGTTATGTGTTATCAGGGTTGGGTGTACTCATTTTGATTTGATTTAAGGAAATGAAAGTCACTGATTAGGTAAGGAAATTAGCCTATCAGCCTTGATGTTTTAGTTCGTTATTGTTGCACTAGTTGAAATGACTGTCTGTCTTTTCCGCACAACGAATTCAGGAGGTGGTTTGGTCTTTTCCATGGTTGTAAATTGGTGGTGAACCAAAGGGGCACACTGTTGCAATATGGGGTAATAGTCAGAGCTCAATATTGGTTAAATCATGGGGGTGTCAGAGTTACTGTTTTGTTGTATACTTTGCCAGTCTTTGTTTCAGACTGAGGTGTCAAGGCCTTTGCCAAACGAGCTCCAAGTCAGCTCTATACTCCCCCAAAGTTTGCCAAAGGAAGGCGCTATGAAATGGTGGTTTTTTCATAGTCTTTTTTCCTGTCATGTGTAATAACATTTGTTAGAGTGCATACTTTTTCCTTATAGATTGTTTACTCGCTTGGCAAGAAAGAGAAATAAACCTATACAAGGCTCAACAAGATACAACCTGGATTCTAGGCACTCTCTGTCAGCTGCACACCTTCACAATGTTCACAGAATGGGCCCGCTGCCCACGGTCATACCCTGATGTGTCGGTGGGGGGTTTATAAACAATCAATGCAACGTGCCAATTGCCTCGTTGCCTGACTGCGTACCCCGCGTGAAAAGGCATTTTTAGCTCACGCCCAGCATGTGCTAGGTGAGCTAATTGTGATCCTGTCATGTCTATCTATCTAGCAGATCTATTCCATCTATCTGTCTGTCAACAATTTATTAAAATGCCTAGCTACTTCCCTCATAGGTGTATATGGTGGATCCTGATGAACTTGGTCACAATGATTACTGAATGAAGGGGCATCCGGGCTGCTCAGGCAAGTTGAGGGCAACGTCTCTAGGGGTCATTCTGCCATTTTGGGCGAAAACTGCAAAATACTTTCTCCTCCTACAGTTCAAATCCGTTCATGAAACTTGGTCAAGTATTCTCGGTGACCAATGTTTCATATGGGTTGTTCAGGATTTGAGGTCAACGTGTCATCTAGGGTCATTTTGTTGGCTGAAAGAAGTGATTTTTGTGGTCAAACAAACAATGCTTCTCCTCCCACAGATTGAATTGGATGATCGTGATAGTTGGTCAGTATTATCATTGACCAATGGTACATATGGGGTGTTCAGGAATTTGGGATCAAAGGTCATTCTGGGGGTCGATTTTGGTCATTTCGTTCAAATGGTCAAGCGGCTTCTCCTCCTACAGTTCAAATCGGATGCTCATGAAACTTGGTCAGTATTATCGGTGACTAAGATTACATACGGGATGTTCAGGAATTTGAGGTCAACAGTCATCTAGGGGTCATTTTGGCCAAAATCTCATTGTTGGGTCAAACAAACAAAACGCTTCTCCTCCCAGAGATTGAATTGGATGATCGTGATAGTTGGTCAGTATTATCATTGACCAATGGTACATATGGGGTGTTCAGGAATTTGGGATCAAAGGTCCTCTAGGGGTCAATTTGGCCATATTGTTCAAACGGTCAAGTGGCTTCTTCTCCTACAGTTCAAATCGGATGCTCATGAAACTTGGTCAGTATTATCGGTGACTAAGATTACATACGGGATGTTCAGGAATTTGAGGTCAAAGGTCATCTAGGGGTCATTTTGGCCAAAAGCTCATTTTTTGGGTCAAACAAACAAAACGCTTCTCCTCCCAGAGATTGAATTGGATGATCGTGATAGTTGGTCAGTATTATCATTGACCAATGGTACATATGGGGTGTTCAGGAATTTGGGATCAAAGGTCCTCTAGGGGTCAATTTGGCCATATTGTTCAAACGGTCAAGTGGCTTCTTCTCCTACAGTTCAAATCGGATGCTCATGAAACTTGGTCAGTATTATCATTGACCAATGGTACATATGGGGTGTTCAGGAATTTGAGGTCAAAGGTCATCTAGGGGTCAATTTGGCCATATTGTTCAAACGGTCAAGTGGCTTCTTCTCCTACAGTTCAAATCGGATGCTCATGAAACTTGGTCAGTATTATCATTGACCAATGGTACATATGGGGTGTTCAGGAATTTGAGGTCAAAGGTCAACTAGGGATCATTTTGGCCAAAAGAGGTCATTTGGGGAGTCAAACAATCAAGATGCTTCCTCACCCACAGATTGAATGGATGGTCATGATAGTTGGTCAGTATTATCATTGACCAATAGTACATACTATTCAAGAATTGAGGGCAAAGGTCATTCTGGGGGTCGATTTTGGTCATTTCGTTCAAATGGTCAAGCGGCTTCTCCTCCTACAGTTCAAATCAAATATGCACAAAACTACAAATGTTAAAAATATTGAAGAAAGTTGAGAATCATTCCAAGGTCATGAGATACCTTCAAAGGTCAAATCAGTAAATATTCCTGGAAGTATTCCCCCGCAGCTATCAACAATTTTTACAATTTTGTGTTTGTTGAGGAGAGAACCATCTTGATTCCAGGCCTCAGGAGGAGGGGTACTGCCATGCAACCAGAGCCGAAGGTACTCCTGCAAGTGTCAATCTACCGCACTGCGAGAGAGAATCCCAAAAGGTGTGAGAATGTTACTGTTTGATTTTACTTGTTTGGATTTTATTTTGATTATCCTGTGGTCTAATTGGTGTTCATCAGATACAAGAAGTTGATGTCATTTGATACAACAGTTCATTTATATTTGTGTTTCTATATACTGTATTTCATTAGCAGATGAACATTTTTCCTAATCTCCACCATTATTCAGCCATGTACTGGTCCTGTACAGGACCTGTAGTAATGGCCATTCCCACATGAAAAGGTCATCGAAACTGGTCTTTTTTAAGGCATTCGTCAGGATCATTAAAACTTATTGTAATGATTGTCAATAAGGGACTGTTTCACTGAGCCCTATTGGGTGTTTTTGTGGGATCTAATGTAACCTCTAATTCCTTACTGACAAACCAGACAAAAAATTAGGCATTACATATTGCGGTGAACAAGGAGTAAGAATTATTGAACAGGGGTGAAATTGGAGAATATGAAAATCAAGGGATTGCATATCTGAATTTGCGTAATATTACATAATGTGAAAGAAAAGAGTGGAAACATTACCTATTGATGAAAATGTACACAGAGTGGGACCTAAAACAATAGTCAATGGATACCATTACATAAAATGAGGAAGGATGGATTGGATTATAAATTATATCCCGTGACACTGGAAAGTGTACGGGGATATTAGTGGTTTTGTTATCGCCAGAATGAAATTTCGAGGAGGACGTAGTGGTCACTATTGCGGGTGTGTGTGTGTATGTGTTGGTGTGCGTGGTGGTGGGTGGTGGTGTTTTTGTGTGGGTGGGGTGCTGTTTGTGGTGTCACATTCCTCGTGAAGCAGGTATCTTCGAACGGCAGTGCGCAATTGCCACGAAATTTTCAGGGTAGCATCAGGGTGGGTGTGAACACGATGGATTAGATGTTTGGGCAGCAAGTCTAATTAGTAAGGTAATTAGCCTATTTATATAGTTTATTGTTTAGGCCGTGAGCAAGATACGGTATGGAACCGTAGGTGCTATGTGACGGGGGTGGCACATAGATGGCAGGGAGATGAAGTGTAGATGGAATGATTAGATTTTCAGCGTTAAAATAGGGTCATCAAAGGCCAATTAGGGGTCAAAAAACTGGTTTTTGGCCATAACTTGCGAACCAACTGTATGGACGAGGTGGGAGGGGCACCATTGTGTTCACCGTTGACCTCCATCTGTTGTGAACTTTGACCTCAATTTGACCTTTTCCAGGTTTTTGGCCGAATCAAATTTTCGTGGCCTTTTGCGGATCTCAAAGGTACCTGCACGATCGAAATGAACCATATTTTGACCCCATGTGACCTTGTGTGTGAGATATCCGAGGTCAAAGTTTTCAATTTAAATTAAGGTGCAGTAGAATGTCGAGTGATTGGTATGGTGATTTTAGAATCGCAGGTCAAACTACCCCTAATATGAGGTCAAAAGGTCCCCAAAGGTCAAAAGTTGAATGAATGTGCTTATTTTCGAGTTACAGGGCAAGAAAATTACAACTGTCACTCTGTAAAATTTTGGATATCTGGCAGAAGCTCTGTGTGCTAATAGAGAAACCAAAAACTCCTGCTTCAATCCGGGCACGCGGTTCTCAAGTGACGAGGGGTCAAAGGTTTGGTTTTGATACCTTTTTGCAATAGCATCGGCAGTATAACTTTGGGAGGACATTATCTTGTAGGACTGCGTGCATCTCATCGCGAGTAATTATCATAAAAACTGACATGTCATCAAGGGCATCAAGGTCACTATGGAGGAAAAACTAATATTTTTGGAGAAACTTACACTGCCATTGCTTGGCAATGTTGAAAATTTCAGGGCAGGGTTACGTCATGGTGGAGAACAGTTTCCATAAAAACCAGTCATGTCATCAAAGGTCATTCAAGGTCATAAAGGGCAAATAAACGGCCAAATTAGTAGGTGTTCCTGCCACCAACTTCACAGTGACCTTTCCGATGTGGTGTAATTTCAGGACAGGGTGTAGGGAGTAGGGTTACATTTTTATAAGAAAAGTCTGTCATCCGAGAGTCATTAAAGGTACAATTTGAGGTCAAAAAATGATTTTGGTACTTATCCAGCAATAGGCCTGGGCGTGTTCATCAGATACAAAATGCTCGGAAGTGGGTGGATTGTTCTCACAGGAGTAATTTCAAGTTCATAAAACGTCATGTATTGAAGGTCCATCCAAGGTCACTAAGGGGTCAGAACAAATTTTTGGCTATAAATCGGAGAATTGAATACTGTTGAAGGCTGGGAAGTTCACCATTGTGAATAAATTGTTTGCCTTGCATGTGTGTGACCTATGACCCAATTTGACCTACTGTCGGGGGTCAGTGGTTAAGGTGGTCTTGAATAAATGTGCTGTATTTAGGAGGTACGGGCAAAAAAAAGAGAAACTGGTGATTTTTGGCTAGTGATTAGAACCTTTGGTGCTTTAGGAGGGACCAACTCCCTGCTTCGATCGGCCACTTACTTGGTAGTTACAAGGGGTCAAGTTTAATTTATTAGCTTTTTAGCAATAATAACATAGGCGTGTTCTGGGAATGCAAATGCTTCTAGGAGGGATGCATCAATGGAGAGTAACAAATTTTAGAAAAGCCGCCATGTCATTGGAGGTCATCAAGGTCACGTAGGGTCAAAAACTGATTTAGTACTTTTTGGCAAATAGCATGGCATGTCAATCAGAATGCAAACTTGCTCCTAGGAGGGTGTGTATCACATGGAGAGGTACATTTCATAAAACGGCCATGTGTCATAAGGGTCCATTAAACGGTCACTGTAAGGGGTCCAAAAAATGTCTACGGCATAAGCGGAGAATAGAATGCAAATGTGAAGGCGGGAAGGTTAACTATTGTCATATAATTGTGACCTGCATGTGTGTAAACTCTGACCTCAATTGACCTCGTGGTGGTCATGTGGTTTATGACAAGGTGAGTCTTGAATAATGTGTTATTAAGAGTTAACGGGCAAAAAAAACAATAGAACTGGTTATTGGCAAGTGTGGATATACAAGTGGCGGTTCTACGCCAGGCTTTTGTCTAGTTAAGTAAGGTTAATTAGCCTATTTAGGTAATCTAGTGTTCAGGCTCGTTAGCAAGATTACAGATGAACCGTAGGTGCTATGGTGACGGAGTTTGGTACATAGATGCGGGATATGGAAGTAGATGGATGATCAGATTGGTCAGCGTCAAAGTGGTAATGGAGTCATCTAATTTGCCATCATTTATGGCAAAATCCAAAGTTCGCGGATTCGTGCATTCCATCACCACTCATTCTATGAATAGAGCATCTTTGTGATTTTCACTATATAAAATTGTATTATCACATAGGGTGGAGGACACTGGAGGGCATTCAGGGTGTCTATTTCGCATGGGTTCCCAAATTTCAAGTTGGTTGTTTTCATGAAGCGTGATTGGTTAGGTCTACCTAGTTTATTCCCCAAAATGTGAACATAAAATTGAATCGAGGCACTGGGGGTTATGCAGTAAGTATAAATCGTTCCATCATGCAAAGTTCAAGTTTTGTTGAATTCCCATGTTTTAAGTGTGGTCCTTGGATATGTGAAATGAGCAAATGCTTCAATAGGAAGTTGAATATGTGGTAATTGCCATAATGTTAGGTGATCTTAGTCACATTTCCACAAAACTATACTTCTACACTCTTCAGTAGACATTGTCCATAAGCAGTCCTAAGAATTTGTGAACTGTGATCACGCATTAGTCTAGGGTAAATGCTATAAACAAAACTTAAGCAACACATCAAATTCCTTGTTACTGTTTGCATGGGACCTAGAGGAAACGCTGATCGCAACCAGGCGAGACACTGGGGGCGTCATCGCCTTGTTTCTTGTTGGTGTGTTAGCTGCCGCGCCGTACCAGGATCCGCCGCCAATGCGCCCGCTGCCGAAAACTGTAGGCGTTAGCGCAAAATAACTCTTTCACACGCTTCATACGATTGCCTGAAACTGGTCCGCCCCACTGGTGGATCTCGAAGGGTTCGAAAGTGGGCATTCATTGCAAATGCTGGGGGGCCGCTAATTTGCATAATTCACGCGAAATTTACAAGTGAGTCGTATTTGAACGAAAACTTGGTGTGTAGGGACTAGAGTGATCCCGAAAAAATGTGGAAGTCATTTCAAGGTCATCGGAAAGTCAAAACTTGCGAAAGGGAGGCGGATTTTCCAAACTTCGTCAATTGAACGAAAACTTGGTGGGTGGAGGAAAACTATAGTGATCCCGAGAAATGGGAGGTTCATTTCAAGGTCATCGGAGGTCAAATTTGTGACTTTATATGCAATTTTTGTCCAAACTTTGTCAGATTGAAACGACACTTGGTGGATGGGAGGCACATTTGTCTCACAAAGTTAGAAGAATCTTTCAAAGCCATCGGGGTCAACGTTGTCAACTTAAGGGTCAACTTTATGGGGTGTTAGAAGATACTTGTTCCCAATGATGGCTCAAAGCGGGGGAATATACACGACGGCGGTTACCCGCCTACACATGTCTAGTTAAACTTTGATCTTGCATGTTTGTACTTAAACGAGACCAAATCTGACTTGCACAGGAGCGGAGAGCTACTGGTGCTGGTTAGAGGGACTGCCTGACCTACAGGACAGATATCTGTGCCTCGACCTAAGCCTGGGTGTCACAGAGTCAGCAATAACCCAAAAGGGGGAAGATATGCAGAGGGCCCAGGAGGTCTACCCCCAAACTTCTTCTATTGAGACACGCTTCTCCCTGATTACGTGGTGACCCCCTCGCCAAGGATATCAGGCAGGTATGTTTCGATCACAGAGGCCGCATTAGGTCTGAATGTGTTTTTGTGAGTGACATATCAAGGCCTTCATGAGTTGTGAGCTCTGATTGCTGAGGTTGGATCCAGGCAAGATCAAAACAGCTCTTTTGGTTCGGTCTTCTCTGACCTTGGGGAAAATATTCTAATTCCTTGCCCTCTCCACAGAAGTGAGGTGCTATGCCAATGAGTCAAGCCATATGCATGATGTTCGGAAAGCGGAGGTATTACTAAAAAAAATGTTGTCATGATTGCTTCCTGGTAACAATGTGAATAAGTATCTGCAAATCTAGTCAGGGTAAAGGGCCTGCACGCATAATGTTTGAAGCAGTAGAAACAGGCCAAGGTATTTTCTTGTCTTATGTGGGTATAGAAGAGCCGACTAGGTAGAATCAAGAGTCCAAGATGGATCTAAGGAGGGCACCCCAAAATGGGTGTAAGAATATAGCTATCACTGTATTAGCTAGCCAGCCTGCTGCCATTCAGCGCAAGGTCAGGACTGTGTACTGGCTCCTATGGTTTTCGATCATTTCAGTAGAAAGGTACCATTGTAAGTGGGGCCGACACGCAGTTACATTCTTACGATATTGTGCAATCATAATTTTCGTTTGATTTACTTCAATTGAATTGCCATAGGTTGTATGAAGGCAAGTTTCCCTCCCAACGTCTGTCCGTCACAAAATCCTGACATTACCTCATCCTAATCTCTCTGAACGAACTCATTCCAAGCTGTTTTGAGGAGCCTCCCACAGCCTTGCCACATCCTGTTTTTCTTTGGGGGGGGGGGGGCAGCATTGGCCCAAGATCTGCACAAAGCAAGATTCTTTTTCCATCCTCTTTATGGAAGCCAAACCATATCAGTCTTCTCTTTGCTCGATTCAAAAAAACAAAAAAAAATAATCCGACCTAGGCAGAGAGCTTATATAGGCAGATTCACCACACCATAATAAAGGTATGACACCATATCCTCTCTCCTTTCAGAAGAGTATCAAATGTACCAGCCCAGATCTTGCTCACTACCAGAGCTACACATCTATATTCCAGACCCCTGAACAAATCTTCATTGATAAAGGGGTTGACCTGAACGCAGAAGAAGAAACGCCTCTTGGCGTTATAATTCCTCTCATTTAGTGTTTATATTTACATTTAATCCCAGTGACATTTTCTCAGGGGAAGTACAAAATTGGGTGCGTATTAACCATGGATATCAAGGGGTGGGTGGGGGGAGAGGGGGGGGGATGGAAGGGACAAACTGGCAATTATTCCGTTTTAGTAGGCCTATATGATATACGCGAGGGGGGAATGCCTAAGTTTGTTGCTTTTATTAATTGACTAACGAGTTATTCGCAGACAAGGACACAGCAGAAATGCACCTGAATTCAATTAGAACCACCCCTTATGTGGACCAGCCATAATCCCTTCAACCACTGCCTGCATTGTGGGGGAGCCATAATAAGCCCTTAAGTTGGACTGGTCAACATTGGTCCCAATCCCAACAAGGAATTCACTCTCAATTGGGTGTTTGAGACTGTCAGTAAAACACACAATAAACTCTTGACTGCCTGTCAGACAGTGTGGAAATGGTGCCTGGCACTGGCAAGCTCAGGGAGTGAGAATGGAATCCAATTATCTCTGTGTGCACTCGTCTACGTAATATCTGATGTTTACATTTGAAAAGTTCTCTTCTCCACAGCATGCAAAAAAGCACACTCCAGGATTGTTAAATTACTGACAGAAGACTGACTAATTGGGTATAGTACCGTGATCATAGACAGCATATGAGGGCGGATTAAACTGTGGGCTGTGTGTCGAAGCAGGAAGGTAGGAGGGGAGGAAAGAAGAAAGAAGGGTTCAAGGAAGCTTCTGAAAGTGGGGCAGGGCACAACATTTGTGGCGTTTCGTATTGAGCCAAAAAGTGAGGGCATTACCCGTGTACCCCAGCAGAAATGGGTAGAGGTTTGAGTCTATTAATATATATCTCTCCCCACGTGCCTTCTATTGGGGTTGTTGGAAGTAATGATGGCTATGTGGGAAAAATGGTTGCCGGGATAATCACATTTAAACAATGGCCCAGAAGTCGTATGGATCAACATGAACTGAGCCCACATAATTAAGAAATGTCCTCAAACATGGGGCCTATATTAATAACACGAGAAAATTGCAAAGATCTTGTCTGTTTTCAATGTATAATATCCTGCAGCTAGCTAGAGCATTTGTATGGGAGGTGCTTGCAGGGGGGGCATAGAGAGACATTCCACAAACCCACCATGGTGGAGGGGGAATAATTGTGATTTGAAAAGAAAGCCTGTGTGAAAAGTTGAACCCTAATTAAAAATGGCAATAAGACATTTGACGCACTGGTGAATGAAATGGCTATTGATACAAGTATTTTAAGCAGTTATGCACTTGTCAATTGCATGACCACCCCTTGTACCCCAGACAAGGTGAGTCAATGCACTAGGTGGGTCAACAAAATAATGCACCCCTCAGTCGTCACTTTTGTGCCTGAAAAATATGAAATTGATCCACCCACAGGCACTTTAACAGACCACAGACACTTGCTGTAACAAATTTAGAAAAAACTATGACTGGCAATGACTTACCTCTCGGTCACATTAGTGATTAACGACTATGGTCCCATGACCAACATGTTGAGACACCATGCTATTGGACCGAATTTACATACAATGACTCACCATCGTCCAGGGAAGTGGAGGGATGCAATTGACAAGATATAGGGCCTGTAATGCAACTCTCTTTCCCCACACATATACCCCCCAAAGGGAGATTTTTTTTTCACAGTTGTTGATGATGGATGAATTTGGTCGTCCGATTCAAAGACTGCACTTCATTTCAATCTATCTGTTTTGACCCACCGTCACTTAGAGTGATAAATTTTGCTAAAGCGATCCTCATCATTTTAGAGCCTTGCCTGCAGGTCTGCCGACTCGTGTTAACGGTCGCTGGTACTCCACAATGCATGGAAAACGTTTGACCTCCCTGGTTATGACTCCATGACTTTACCTTAACTCTTCAAGATACCACTTACTTACCAGGTTTATTTTTCAGTAGTTTACTTCAATTGCCCCAGATGACTTTTTACCTTGGTCAAAAGCATCAAGCATCTCCTGCGGTTAGTAAATATTGCTGGTGATTGGGTCATTTTGTGTTGTGGTTTGAGTTGGCAACACTCATCATCTTGGGGTTGATATAGCTGAATCCTCATGGTGATGCCACAAAACTTGTAAGGGACACAATGTCGTGAAAAAACATGCAAGGAATCACTACCCGCAAAGAGTTTGCGTCTGTTTATAATCCTCGAACCCTACCAGTGTTGCAGAGGATATAAATAATTGAAGCTGACATGGTAAGTTATTGTTGACTATTAGTAGCGTTACCATTAATTCCATCATTATCAGAGTCGATCAGTGTGTATAAAGTAGATATTAGCAATTTGTGCAAGGCAACGCAATGAATTGAATATAAACAGTGGAAAATGCTCAAATCGTGGCATCTGGAAAGATCTGATCCAATAAGTGATGCTGCCAAATTTCTGATTCTGAATATAGGGAAGAAATGAAGAATATCTATACTTGTTAGGTGATTGACTCATGATCACCCCATTATTACATAGAATACTTGCTTTTAATCTGTTTTTTCCACCTCTCCAGGCCGATCAAGTTGGATGAAATCTCAAACGGCCTTTGCCGTCAACCTTCAGCGGTAATAATTGTAGGAGAACTGCGGAGGGAGGTGAACCTTTGGAATTTGACCCTCTCTATCAACTGTGGGTTTCCCTATCCTTTCACTGTCATCAGGGGACTGTGAGCACTCTGGTTAGTGTTCAGAGTGATCTCAGGTGAGCTTGGATGCAAAGATTCTGCTTGTCTACCTACTTGCCTAGCCCCCGATACACTCACTCAACCTGTCCCCTGAGTCTGTCCATAGGCTACTCCTACCCAATCCTTCGATACACTTGGTCACACGTATGATAGTGAAATGCCATCTGGGTGAAAAACCAATGGAGGTCAAGGGTTATTGACCAATAGTGTACATGGAATTTTCCAGGAATTTGAAGTCCCAGGTCATCTGTTGGGGTCAATTTCGGACGTCGGCCATTTTGTTAGAAATATGAAGTGGTTTCTTCTCCTGCGATTAGATGGTATGATGATAAAGTAGGTCCGTTTTTGTCAAAGACCATTTTGCATATGGGACGGTCAGGAATCTTAGGTCAACGGTCTCTATCTATCTAATCTATCTTCTATCATTCTATCTATCATTTATCTATCGTTCTGGTCTGTCTGTCTGTATGTTCCGTCCTGCCATCCGTCCATCCCAGTGGTTACAATTGCTTTTGTTTGGGGCCCCCAAACCGTCCATTCTGTGATGGATGTTGACCAAACTTGGACACAATTGGTTTACTTGACCCTTAGGACATGTTTGACTTTGTGAGGTCAAGGTCAAAGGTCATAAGGGGCAGTATAAAGCCATTATGGTGAAATTTCAAAATGTATCTCCTCCGACAAATTTTTGGTGAGATGGCTGATGTTTGGTATAATGATGGTCTCAGCCCTACCTTCGGGGCGTTCAGTATTTTTTGGTCCAGGTCCCACTTGGGCCCGAGGGTCATTTTTGGGGAAATTTCACACAATATTACACTTGAAATGCATCTTCTCCCACAAGATTCAATTGCGCTCTTCAAAATTACATTAATGGTCCTGGTGGAGGGGCCATTGGAAAGTGTCGGGAATTCTGTGTTCAGGCCCAATTTTGGCCCATCATATAAAATACTGCAAAATCGTGTATCTCCTACAAATTGTGTTTGCACGTGTTATGTTCAAGTCATAATGTGGTCCATTGCCATATCTAATGGTCCCAGGAATTTAGGCCCAAGGCCCAGTGTGGCCCTAGGGCCTCTCTGTGGAATTACGAAAATTGCTTCTCTTTTACGAATTTTGTGCACATGCTGCAATTGGGGTCATAATGATGGTCTAACAGCTTTACCTTTGGGGTGTTTAACATGAATTTTTGTTCCAAGTTCCTACTTGAGCCATGGGCCATTTCATGAAACTTCACACAATGTTACTTGAATTGCAATCTCCTCCCACAGCCTTCAATTGATTTCTCAAACTTAACATGTAATGGTCGCTTGGGTAAAGGGCCATTGTGAATTTGGGGACCCCTAGGGCCCAAAATGGAATACTGCAAAATCCGTGGATCTGTGTCTCCTTACCAATTCTGTTGCTAGTGCTGTTGTTCGGGATCATAATGATGGTCTAATAGCTGTACTTCATGGTGCCCCAGGGATTTTGGGACCGTCACTGTGGCCTGTGGCTCATTTTGGTGGAAATTTAAATGACGCTAACAGTGCTAAGACACTTAAGGACAATCTTAGTGCCATATGAACATCAGTTCAAAAGTCGTATAGGGCACAATTGGGGCCCATTGTTTCGAACTGCCTACATAATTGTTAAACATTTCGTCGTCCTTGGTACATTTGTGCAGTTTGGACTTACAAGCACCATTGGTTGCTCCTATTTTTTTAATAACATTCCACTGATTCCTGCACTTTTATTCCACTACAGAAAAGTTTTGGGATAATCATGAAAGTTGGTACCTGGCTGGAAATTGGGCCTATTGTTGACTGATACATATGAGGGAGAGTGTTCAGAAAATAGGGTTAGATGTCATTAGGATAAATTTTGGTTTGATATTTTGTAATGAAAAGAGCCAGCTGGCCAGCTGAGCCAAGCCTGGGCCTCTTATTGGCAGGTTATCAACCCTGTGATCACATCAACTCAGCCACTACATAATTGCACAATGGCACACATCCGAAAAATGATGTAAGTGTCATCGGAAGGTAACACTAAAATTATGCCATCTTCTTCTACACTCTCTGCTGCCAATAGATGGATTTATGTGAGGCTACTTGTGCATCAGCATCCTGTTGAATTCTGTCACCAGAAGAATCCTCCCTGGCTCATTCATATCTAAGACTCCACTGCTGTTTTTTATTGGGGATGTAACATATAAACTTCACAAGTTGCAACTATGAAACAGGTTTCAATCACGCAATTCCACATGTATTTTGTGAGATTTTTTGACCCATATTCGCGAGGCAATACCCTATTTTTTCTGATGTTGGTTGAGTGTGAAAAATGAATAAATTGATAACGTATGACAAAGGGCACTACAAAAAAAGCATATTTGTGGGCAAATAATCTTATTGGGAGGAATTATTTTCAGGCTTCCATGACTAACCCTGACTTGATTCTTCATCTGTCCTTCACATCTGTCTTCACCAGACTAATGCACGGGGACGAATGTTCCATGACCTTACATGTATCCAGACTGATCAATAAACCGTCCAAGAAACGACTCCTCTGCGCGCCAAGGAAAAACAAAAAACACGCTCCTCTGCGCCGTCTGCAGACATTCCATCAAAGTTAGTCTTAGGACCTGCAATACGTGCTAGCTTTGAACTAAATCGCCGGAATGGGATAATCTCACTGTGCATGGTTTGGGCACGTAGTGGGTAAGAAGTTGTGTCCACCGCATTGGGGAAATGAGGTCCGTGCGCGTAGAAAGCCCTCGGACTGCTGGTTGATGGGTTGTGAGTTGGAATCCCACCAAGGACCATTTCTTTTTCTTCTGATGTGCCCTTTGGCAAGCCACTATCTTTATATGCTCCACTCTACCCGAGGTATTTAACATGTGGGCACAGCGGGTTAAAAAACCGCCAACGTGTATATCTTTGTTGCAGAAACAGCGCATTAAATTATGTCCATCTGACCTCCAGTGAACCTCCAGGGTTGCGCTAATGCCGCAAAGTTTCTTCTGACCGTGGCTGAGCCTGGAGAGGGGGGCCGGAAGGCGGCGGTGTGGCGGAAGGGGCCGGCGGTGTGGCGACGGCTACAAACACCCAAAACCATAATATCCCTGGGACACGACTCAACTCATGTCGCCCGGGAATAATTAGGCGACCCGTGAAGAAGTTGAATGCAGCTGGCCCTGTATAAGCTCTGCCACTCACTCTTCACACAGTGCATTGTCGGTGAGCGTAACTCCTGGTTCATTTACCCTTGGACCTCTTCATATTTAATTATTTCCCCAGGTTGGAAGTATGTTGGATCCTCCACTAATTCTTTGTTTTGTGAAGTATAATGTCTG
>JAODTK010003493.1:0-16109 GCA_026419785.1 Sclerodactyla briareus | reverse complement strand
TGGCTGTGCTGGTTGAAGGCCCTCCCACAGAGGGACATGGTAGGGCTTCGGCCCGTGTGTACAGCAAGTGATGCTTCAGACGGTAACGATGGAAAAAACCCGCCAGGCCATATTGGGACATGGACACTGCGGTGAACCCTGAGAACTGGGCGGCTGTTGTTGCTCGGGCGTAACGTTCTGGGTCATTCTCCCAGTAAGCCATCATCGTCATTGAGTTGGGGTATGGTTTCCCGCCCCCTTAGGTCTACCAGAGGTTATCAGCTAATGTGCCGGGGGCGGGCATCCTGCTGGTGGGGCTTGCAATCCACCTCCTCTGCAGTTTGCCATGACAATTTCATGCTCTAAGGAGAAAAAAAAACATGAATAATAATTCTGTGGATAGATATAAAATTGATATATACAATGAGTGATAATGCCACACTTGCTAACATTGCTGACGAAGATTATCACCCTAACAACAGGTACACACTGGAAATCTGATAAAGTAAAGCACCCCCTACCCCAGACAGGGTGAGTCAGGTCGAGGTGAGTCATGCCAATTCTGGTACATTACACATCCCTCTGTCAATCAGATGACTTACATAGACAAAGAGAAATAGCGACATAATGGTGCTGTAGCTCAAACTGCACAAATGTCCTAGCAAATGTACAATTACATGATAAAGTGTTCAAGATAATGGAGGCCAACAAGGCAGTTTCAAACAATGGCTATTGTGTCCCTGTAACGCCTTTTACCTTGATTTTCATGTGGCCAAAAGAGTCTTAGCAGTCAATAAACATCTAACACACAGGGCCTTGGGCGTCCCAATCCTGGGCACTCTGAGGGATGGCATGTTAACCATCACATGATCCGAAATCAGCAATGTGCAACAGGAATTGTAGGAGACACAAGATTTTGTGGGGTTTTTCATTAAAGGGCCCAGGGCCAAAACTGGCCTTGGGCCCAAAAATCCTGATCACCCCAATGGCCTCAACCCAAGGGACATTAATGTCAGTGAACAAAATCAATGAAGCTGTGGGAGGAGATGCATTTCAAAGTACCATTGTGTAAAATTCCATAAAATGGGCCCTCATCGGGGGCCAAGTGGGACCTCGTGACCAAAAATTCCTGACACCTTTAAGATACGGCTTTTAGACCATCATTTTGAATGTCAGTTACTATGCACCAAAATTGAGGAGGAGACGCATTGCATTAAACTCCACATGATGGGCCCCAGGGCTATACAGGGCCTTTTGGTTCCTAGATATCAGGGCACCCTGAAGGGTATGGTATTAGAAACATCATTAGGACTGATACATTTTGAAATATACCTATGGACTATATGCCATAACCTTGACCGGGACCGTTACTAAGTCAATAACATGTCCACGGGTCACTATTCAATGTGTCAAGTTTGTGAAACATCCATCACAGAATGACTGTTTGGGGCCAAAAAGGCAATGTTGACACATGGATAGATAGATTGCAACTGAAGATGTGCATAGGTGGCAAGCAAGCCATGATAAGAGTGGTAGTTGTACTCAACCTTTATCTGAGTTGCCTTGTTTGCTCGGCTCCCGACTGGGCCCCTGGGGTCTAAATTTGTGTGAGTCTCGAAAACACTTACTCGGTTGACACCAAATTGAATTCAAAGTTGGAAGGACAGAAAAATGTGAGTAAATTACCACATGATTATGAGGCTAAGTCTAGGCTAACTAGCCCCATAGAGGAAATGATAGGTCAGGTTCAGTGACTTCTCAGAAATCTCTGAAGTACAGGTTAATCTCGTAGTTCCAAAGGTTCACGATATGAAGTCCCAACTTTTTCATCTGTCTGGTATGTTTGGTCATAATCAAGATTGAATAACGCACCATGAGCAAGGCCTCACTCCTAAAAAATATAGTGCGTCACCAATTTGCATTTTCAAAGGAACGAAACAAAATAGTGATTATTAGTCCAATATGACAAAATACAACCCCCCGCCAACTCCCAAAGATCCTGCATGTCTACAGTTAGGCACAACACAGATTTTAATAGCAATGATTGATAAGTTCCAGGAAGGTGGCAAGCTGTTGCAGGTGGAACAGGTTCTCTTTGTGAAGGTGAAAGGGAAGAGTTTAATCAGAGTTATGTGCGACCTGTAATGTTGGTTGGGAGTGAAGAACATAGTGTTTGCGGTAAGATAAATGGTGCCCCAAAAAAAAAAAAAGTTTGAGAATGACGGAGAAAGCAATGGTGAGAGCAATGTGTTGCGTGAGCTGACAGATAGAAAGAGGGCCCGAGGGGCACTGAGTAAGAGGCTTGGTCTGGAGGAGTCAGTTGAATCGTTTGCGAGGGTGAATGGGGTTGCAGTGGTAAGGCAAGTGCTGAGGAGGGATGGTGAACATGTCCGGAGAAAGCTTTGAGTTTGAAGTGGGGGACGAAGAAGGCGGGGATGCCAGAATGGCTTTAGAGGTGGAAGGTCGGTTTTGAGGTGGGACGCCCCAAATCAAGCGAGGTGGAGAGACGTGTGAGGTGGGCTGTTGCTGTAAGCCAACATGGTGGAACCCCTATGCCCAGAGATGAAACTAGATTACAAACTGGACGGAGAGAAGAGAAGGAAATTGAATTAATCGAAACAGCCTATGTTCAAATCGAACTTATAAAACCCAATATTTCAACTAGGCTTTCTCCAAGTATACCTAGGTTCTGTGTTCAGCGCTTGTTGTGTATTTGTTACTAACTTGGCGGCTACATTAAAAATGTTAGTACAACTACTTACCATGTAACTACCCATCATCCACAGCCTGGCGGTCCGTAGCCTTAGTATCAGCAGACTGCGTGTCAGCATCAATGGGGACTTCATGTTTGGACATCGGCGACCTCAAGCGGAGAACGACTGCAGGGAAAACAACACGACCAGAGGGCCATTAGCTTAGCAACACCAGGAGTAAAAGCAAAATGCAAAAGAAGGTGGTAGCGGAAACTGAAAAACAATCAGCTTGCCTATACTATACAACGAGGCTGGTCTGTGCTCTTGCCTCCACCAGGCTTCGTGAACACATTGAACCAAATCATTTAAACCAGAACAAGAGATCCTTAACGGGGCGTAACGCACGTGATCATTGGAGGGGGGGGGGGTAGGTTAAACTGACTTTGCCTGGCAAACAATTCTGAGACCACCCATGGTTTGCCGTTGTGATGATGGGGGAGGGTGGGATTGGGGGGTGGGGTTCTGCAGTTTACCTACAGAACAAAACGGGAGGGAATTACCAGACACTTGTAATGACTAATCTTGCTCTGAGTAACAGCCCTAACAGGTCAGTGCTATGATTGGGCACAGTTTGCCACTGGTCATTTTGTTTTGCCAGCATGTGGGTGGGGGGTCAACAACCCTAAACCACACTTTTAGCTAAGACATGTGTAGGCGGTAAACCGCCCACGTTGTATACCCGCTTTGAGCAATCATTGGGAAGACGTATCTAACACCCCATAAAGACCCCCCACATTCGTCAGACCAAGATTAAATTCATCCACCAAGTTTTGTTGTAAATCCATGGAAGTTAATAGGCACAGAATTATGCAAGTTGACCCACGATGGCTCTGAAAGACTTCTAACTTGTGTTGAGGAAACAAATGAGCTCTTCTTTATTAATGCATAGCACCAAGTTTCGTTCAAATCTGACCTAAAGTTTGGAAAATAGCATAAATGTCGCAAATTTGAACCTCGATGAACTTGAAATGACCTACACAGTTTGCAGGATCAACTATAGTCCTACCACCAAAGTTTGTTCAAATCTGACAAAGTTGGAAAATCGCCTCAATTTGCAAATTGGACTCGATGACCTTGAAATGACCTCCACATTTTTCAGGATCAACTATAGTCCTACCCACCAAGTTTCGTCAAAATCCGACTAACTTGAAATTTTGAGTAATGATGCAAAAGGAGCGGCCCCACATTGCAGTGATGCCCCAATTGCGAACTCATCCAAGATTCACTCGGGCGACAGTTTACAAGTTTCATGTCATCGGATTAAAGCGTTAACAAGGTTATGGCGCTAACGCCGTACAGTTTCCGGCGGACAGAGGCCTGGGATGGACGGCCGGCACACACCCAAAACCATAATATCCCCGGACACCATGTCGAAGGGATATTATTACACGCGATCATACCCATGGAGTACAATGAATACCCTTTATACGAGGTGGGCAGATTACGATAGATTTTATCAGCAATGTGGGCTCAAAGTTGTTAAAGGAACTGCCTGATCCACATCACATCCAGTGAGTCCTCCAAATCCTTCATGAAACTACAAGACCTATAACCCGAGCTTTGCAACCATATTAATAGTTATGTGTGTGGCTCAATCGTTCATTTGTGCTTCTAGAGCACCATTGATACTCGGAGTTAGTGAGCATGATATCAAAATGATTTCACTTAGCAACAGAACAATATATAGGCCTAAATCCTATACAGTTATAAGAGGGAAACATGTTCAGAACAAAAATGAAGCTGAGTAATGTCAGTCATGCGCGCAATTCAAAAAAAACAAAATCTAAGCATACAAAGATTCTGAAAATTCTAAAAATGTTTCGACGCGAATTTTTCTGAGACGGGTTACGGCCCGGCTCCAGTAATCAGACCAAAAGACCTAGCCCGAGACGTAGTGGGGACTGCTTAAAATGCAGAATACTTACCAAGCCCTCATCATTATCTCGTGCTGGCGTATACTCTCAGGAGAGGACGATCCATCCTTGCTATGCTTGCCTGAAAGATTATTGCAAGGGTAGTAATAGTAATAAATATTGAATGTAAACAAGAGTGCAATGACACGATAGCCACCTAGTAATTCAGTAGTGGATGGGATTGTGATAGGTTACTTTCAATTGTTGAAGTGATATTATCAAGTTGCTTGAACATTTTGAGGCAATCCGCAGGAGTGATCAAAATGCATAATTGTATCAGTGTAATATTCGAGACATGACTGATGAAGACCCAAAGTGACCCATGGACCTTGACCTCTCTCTCCAATACCCCCTAAATCGATATAATTATGATTAATTGATGATCAGTCCGATCATACCTTTGGAGGCCGGTAGGTTGTTCTGACTGTTTGACCAAGATGGTAAAAATTGACACCTAGATAACTTTTGACCTAAAATCTAAACACCCTACATGTAACATTGGTAGAGTGATAAAATTTACCACCATTCATGATCTTCGACCCATATCGTAGAGTAGAAAAACCGCATTGACTATTAGGCCAAAATTGAGGGAAATTTTTAAACTAGTATGAACTTTGCCTCAAATTCATATCACCTCCTATGTACATTGGTCGTTGATAATAATGACCAGCCATTCATGACATTCCAAGCTATTTTGAGAGGCTTGATTGTTCAACAAAATGGCGAAAGGCTCTAGATGATATTTGATCTAAATTAGAACAACCCAATGTAACTTGTCAATGATAAGTACTGACCAACTTTCATGAGGATCTGTAGGATTATAAGCTGCTTGACCGTTTGAACCAAAATAAGCGAATCAATCCTGGAATTGACAGTTGACCTCAAATTCTGGAAAAACCCAATTATGTACCATTAGCCAATGATATACTGACCAACCACTGTAAGCTCACTTATGGATACTTAGTGGGCAAATGTGAGTACAGGGTTCATTTGATCATTTCAAAAGATATCCTTAGGGTTTTTTTGTGTATTTGAGAAAGCTTAGCAATTTAATTCAGTTTACGTCAAAGATGGCTACCAAATTTGTCCAGTGGAAGACCTTTGACCTCTAATTTTTCAACACTCAATATACAATGATAATACTGAAGGCTAATCCATGATATTACCATAAAATTACATGATCAATTATGAAATGCTTGAACACTACAAATTGTCAAGGTCAGTGATTAAAATTGACAATATTCATGATCATATATTTTAGGAGTGGAAGCTACTGGTTAATGAATAATGGATGGATGAATGAATGATGAATGAATGAATGAATGAATGAATGGAGGATCGGATGGATGGATGGATGGATGGAATGACTGATGAATGGATGGATGGATGAATGGATGGTGGAAAGATGAAGTGAATGAATGATGAATGATATGGGTGGATGGATGGATGGATGGCTGGAGATTGAAGAATGAATAATGAATGATTGAATGCAATGACGTTCGTTATGAATGAATGAATGAATGAGGAATAATGGATGAATGAATGCTGGATGGATGGATGAATAAAGGAATGAATGGAGGATGGATGCATGGGATAGATGGAATGAATGAATGAATGTATGAATCAATGGATGAATGGATGGACGATAGATACGCAAAGCTCATGCAGCCAAATGTCAAGGTGAGCTAAAATGCACTATACTTGAATGACCTAAATGTTCCCCTAGCCTAGTGTTGATCATGTGGATAGGATTGCGGCTCCCTATCAGACACGTCGAAGCACCAGTGCACGGAGACGTAAGATCTCACTTCAAAACTATTTGGTTACGCTCGCGAGACAGGAATCAAGCCTAGGCCTCTTACCACTCAACTGTACTGATGAGCTGACCAATATAGCAAGCAAAGTGGCATAACAACACAACCGAGCGGGTATTATTTTACCGTGCGACCTCACAACATTACTTGATAACCTGAATGGGAAAAACTCAAGTCTAGGGATATTGTATACATACACTTGGACAATTGTGGTGAAACTGGAAAACATCCAAAAAAAGGTAATGCGCTGATATTTGCATGATATTCAGTATCTGGTGTTTCTCAGTTCTCATTGTTTGTTATCTTGCTGTTTAATCAGGATCTTTGTGTTTTTTCAGTCTCCATGTTGTACTTGCTGGTATCAGTATCTTTGGTTTCTCAGTCTCATTGTTTGTACTCTTGGGTCCCATCAGTTTGGAGTAGTCCTCATGTAATGTTCTTCATTTTCTTTAACTATCTTAGAAGAACAACTTGAAAGTCAACACAGAGGGTTTAACCTTTATCATGACTGCCAGAGAGTTGATCACATAGTAGTATTAGTAGATTGAGTCTGTCTATCCAACATGCTCAGTGATCAATTCCACCTTATTTTAATGATCCTTGTACAAGGTCTATTCTTTCCAAGTAAGGCAGTCACGGTCGCCCAAAGGTTCGCAGTATGTTTCAATGCTTCTCTTAAAAGCAATCTTACTGGAGCATCCTTCTGGAGTCTTTGGAAGTGCTACTATGGATGATGATCAAGGATTTGGTGGTTTCATATGGTATCCAATTTTTAGGTACATTTGATGTTGGAGACATTGCAGAAGTAGTCTTGTTTGAAAGTTGTCAAATTTTGTGACCCACAGTTCACAATTGACAGGAGAAGCTCTTTTGTTATGGCTCCAAAAAAATCATGAAGTTTCGATAGAGTGTAAGCCATTGTTGGTTTACCATTATTATGTTAATGTCATCTTGGTCCCAGCAAACGATTGACATTTATTTCCTAAACTTCCATTTCTTGTGAGTGAAAATTTCTCAGTTTTAATCCTGTTTGATTGTCAGATTCCTTTAGTCAGTTTCCAGCACTCGTTCTTTGAATCTTGCAGTATATACTGACAGGTGATGAAAGAGATGATCATCAGATATTGTTGGTCCACGGTGAAGAGGTTTAGTGGTATGCGCTGTAAGCCATGATAAACTAACTGAGATGGTGGGATAAACTGCATCATGTCATTTCATCCGATTCAAGAGTTGGCTACTAGGTGAGTTCTAAACAAATAATGCACTTGCTTACTGCTCCTCGGTGGTGACCCAATGTAGTCGAAAGGATGTCCCCGTGGCCCGTTCAGTTTGACGGTTGTACGAAAACATGTCAGTAGCAGTGATATCAACAAGTTCATCTTCATCAAGATTCTGTTTTGTTCATTGAGCAAAGATCAAACGATGGATCACAGGATGATCAATTAAATAAGATTGAAAGCTGCACGTCAGAAGAAGTTGCAGGTTTGTTGCATGCAAGTACTGTTGTTGTTTATACGAGCAAATCCCAATTGAAAGATGACGTCTGATAGTCCTTGGTCCTGTGAGAATACAGTCACACAGTCTGCAATTGAAGCATGGTTACTCTGGACACAGCAGGTGCAAATCATTTCTGTTTCATATTATATAAATCATTTCTTTAGAAGTGGTAGTCAAAAGTTATTTCCCCCAACGAATTTGGTGTGTGAATTCAAAAGGAAGTCCTGAACTGTACAACCATACACGACACCACTGTCGTCAGGAGGCGACTTCCCCAGTCAGCCCTCACATACAGGCACCGGACATAATAACAGAAAACTCACCCTAATCTTGATTGGTACTAATTAGCACACACCTGCAATACCCAGAGAGATTGTGCTTATATTATGAGAGGAATCCTTACCTGTACACAGCCACCGTTGTTATGACCCTGGACACAGTGCTAGTAGGGTTGCCTGGACGGACTGGTATTTCGAGGCTGAAAAGGTCTTGAAGAGAATACAATTTTGGACAGTCAAGTTGGTATGTTTAAGAGCACCAAACCAAATCACGTGGGATTAGTAGTCCAAAACCAAAACAGAAGAGCACACGACAGCACTCCAAAGAAATTGTAGCGGGAGATCATCATGCCTACACTAGGCTGTACATTAACATCATCCAACCAAATCATAAACCTTGAGATTCTTAGATTCTGTGGATACACATAATATCGGGAACCCCTCTCTCTTCCACCAAGGTCTAGACCACATACAAGCCCAAGCACAAGTCTTAGTTTAAGTGACTACGGGTCAGGAAAGAGACAAACAATCCATGAACGACCCCGGAGCAACAACACCTATGAAAGAAATGACCCAAACCACTGAATAATTCGTCCGTGATTCCTGAAAATTAAATCAAGACTGTTCTGAATGCATTCACACTCTTAGAGAAGAACAAACATTTTTCAGAAAGACAATTCCCCTCATTGACACTCTCTGCGAGAAGAAATATTTACGAATGTCCAATCTGACAGCGCTTGCCACAAAGCTTGAGACAGTGGCCTTTTTGCAGTAACATTGGGAAAATCAAAGAAGTAGTGGAAGGACAGGGCATCGAGTCCATGGAATTTTGAAAACTGAATCAAGTCACCCCGAATTCGCCTCAGCTCCATGGTAGTTAGACCGAGCCGCCTTCTTAAGCTTTCCTCGTGGATAACTTTTTCAGACAAGTCCATCTTCAGTTGCCTACGCTGAACGTTTCACATAACTGCTGTTCTTTTGCCAAGTAGGGATTCCACATTGTACAGAATATTCCAGGTGCGGTCTCACCAGTGCTTTAAACAGCCTTACACAATATCATTATCACGGGAACGGAAGTAGTGATGCTTTCTGATCAAGCCAAGCAATGACACACTTACATCGTCTGCAAGCTCGCACCGCCTTGGAAAGGCTTTAAAGAAGCAATCAAAAAACACCCAAGGATTCTTATTTCTGCAATCAACTCCGAATGATTTTCGGCCCTTAATTGAAGGAGAGCGTTAATACACTAGCATATGGATAGAACACAACCACCAACTGAATAACACTTTGCACTGTTAGACATTGAAAAAACATTTGCCAGTCGCGACAAGACCATTTGGCACTGATATCCAGATCCCCTTTCAACAATTTCAGCACATCATCTCGAACCCCCCCCCGCCTTTAGACGCCACTCACACACTCTCTAGTTTCCCCCCCGGCCCCTCATGGTACCCTACCCTGCGCCACATCTTAAACCTGGAATGAACAGAACCTTCACGATGTCCTGCCACTCCCATATACGCACAACACCAGAATCCAAGAGCATCTCAATCCCGTAACCCCGGCCGAGAAAGAAACCGATCCCTGGGGAACACCACTAGTGACCTTTTTGCAGAGAAGAGGGACAGACCATATGACAACGTGTTCCCTATTATGAAGACACACAACTCACGCAATCAATTAAGGGACCGTCCCTCGATGCAAAGCGCTCCAACTTGAGCAATGTATTGTCATCCACCTCCACGAGGAAACCTATGCCCTCACAATTTTTTTTAGTCGTCTCTTTCTCGCCCCCAAGCAAAACGCCTCCCAGGCACAACTCCTCCTCCACTCAAACGCATTGCCCGTTGTGACACAGCACCCCCCCCCCCTGCGTCCCATCCCTCATCCCCACTTCATCAATGCCACGCGATTAGGCAAGACACGAACGTTTTTCCATAACACATGATGAGAATGCCATACCATCAGACCTATGCGTCAATTGAAATAATCAACCACATGAGACCGAATGATTGATCTTGGTTCAATTACCTTGAAGACAACTCCCCACTAGTACGACTGATCGGGCCTGTAATTCAAGGAAGGGCACCGTGTACCTTCTTGAAAAATAGGACAGAAACAATTTCCATCTGTCCTCCAAGCATCCGGAACAATACCTTCTTGCAGCGTCTTATTGAAAATACTAGCTAACTGGAACAGACAAACTCGGCGGCAAAAGGATTAAGTAAGAAAGGATAACTCCGTAAGGAACCAGGAGCGTTACACTATTGAGCTCATGCAGTTTCTCCTTTACTAACCAGGCGAGCACACCGATTACCAATACTATGCGCGGAGAAACCCCGACATCTAGGTCACCAAAATTATCCAGTTCTCATGAGTAAAAACAGACGAGAAATAATAATTGAGAACATTACACGCCCCCAATCACACGGGCTAACTCGCTGTTGTACTACGCGAGTCGGATCATCAAAGGGACCAATCTGTCTTGACTTATCTGTGCCCCCTCACATAAGAGAAAAATGGCACGAGGATTCTCCCTCGCTGGCTCTAGCTCATCACCTGTATCTATGACTGATAGATATCGCACCTCTCAAAATCAACGTCTCACGCCACACCTAAAAACCGCTGGACAAGCTTTGGCTGAAATGTGCGTGAAATGCTCTAGATCAGAACGCGGACCCAGAAGAACGGATAAAGCGCCATTAAATGTGGCTTACGTTGATGGCCGGAAAACTTCCCTCTTCATCCAAGAAGGCCTCTTGTTCTTACTGCGATCGTTTCCTCCAGGAACGTAAACTTGCTAACCTCGTTAACTTTTCAATGAAACCATTCCAACCCGACCGTCAACAGCATGCTACTTGACTAACAATTTTACGCCAATATTTTGGCTATTTTGCCTGGAAAAAACATAGAAAGGCCATCGACATTGGCCTTCGGCGAAAAAAGAACACGCTCTAAACTCTGTGGGAGAGACGGAACAAGACACATTGTGAAAAGCTTCGAAAAGAATCGTGATCACTGCACGAGCGTACCACAAGCTCTCTAATCATTCCACAGAATCTGGATATGATCAAAACTAAATCCAAAATATTATGCTGCTGGTAGGAAAAGGTAACATGCTGAGAGAAAGGAACACAATCTGTGGGACAGTGAAAAAAGCCAGATCCAGGAACTGCACTAGTACCAATCAGACCAACCGAAGATACGGGCTAATTGAAATCACCCATAATGAGTGTACTCGTCTAGAAACTTGAAAGGTATGTCGGAAAGAAAGAGTTGTGTCTCAGAGCTAATTTGGAGACGGTCAACCACGCCAACTATAAAGAAATGGGAAATACCAGGATGAGTTCGACGGGAATTCCCACACAAACAGAGTGACAAAACTCACACCATATCGCAAACCCTGCTCAACAACACAAACCTATTACAGTCAAGCACACACATACAAAAAAACTCCAACCACCAAAATGCCACGGAGGAGATTCGGCCTCCTATCTTGCCAACTATAAACACCCAACACTACCAAAGAAGGTGGCCCCAACTTCGGCTGTGGCAAATTATCACTGGTCACCAGAACTCTGTAATACCAATGACGTTAGGCCGCGCTTCTTGGACTAAAATCTGCAAATCATCAACTTCTTCCACTGAACTTTGAAATTAGCACAGGAATAAAGAACAGCTGGAACCCCTCAACAATTAATTAATCGCTAACAAAATGTTGAACCCACCACACCCACATCGGCACAAGACCTCACACACGAGATGCTTACTATTAACACACTGCAAGTAAGCCTACGGGACACCCAGAAAACCCTCGCCCACAACAAAAAATTAGTTAACAACCATTCCAATGACACAAGGGTTCACCTATTTATTTTATCATGAAGTGGTAAAATGAAAATACGTTTTGATGCAATATTCAAACTAAAGTTTGTTGTATGAATGAGTAGGGTTTATAATCAATGGTTGATTGGGTTCTAAACCACATGATAATGCACTCCTCGACAGGGGTCACTCTAACGCTGCGATGCACTCGGCAGCTGTGCATCGCCTTGAAATTCAACCCCACGTATGCATATCCAGGGATGTTGGAACACGCTCGCCCAGTTATCAACTCCCAATTATTTCCATTGACTAGGCGGTGGGCCACTGGCTTACAAAGCTTCCTTACTACGCAATATGTTTACAGGTAATTCCAGGCCAGATATCCACGATTTGTTTTGTTTGTGCAAACCTACCAATCAGGCTCATGCTGCAGTTGATCAGTCATGTGACCTGCCTCTCCATCCTCAGAGTATCTTATCACTGGATCTATTTGATGACCACTCCATCTAAAAATTTTTCAGACAATCAATCATCTATTGCCCTACAGCTGAACGTTTTCAATAACCTTGCCTTGTCTTTTTCAAAGTAGGGATTCCACTTTTACAAATTTCCAGGTCGGTCTCACAGTTGCTTAACAGCCTCTGACAACATATCATTATCAAAGGAAACTGAAGTGACTCTGATCAACCAAGAATCCAATACCTCTTCTAGCAGCTTCGCACACTGCTTGGAAGGTTTTCAAAGAAAATCAAAACAAACCCCAAGATCTTTTTCTGAATCAACTCCTGAATATGTCGGCCATTTAAAAAAACTTGAGAAGCGTGCGATTGTGAAAACCACCATGCATAATTTGCACTTGTCTACAATTGAAAAACATTTGCCCAATCGACGAACCATTTGGAAATTATATCCAGATCCCGTTAACATTTCAGCATCAATCATTCGAACCGCCCTCCGATACACGTGGGTATCGTCTGCGAACTCTTAACCCGGAATGAAACGACCTTCAAGATCGTCAATATAACTCCAGAAGAGTAACGCCGAGACCGATCCGGGTGACACCACTAGTGACCTTTTCCAAGAAGACGAACTGCCCTAATGACACTCTTGTTCCCTATTCTGAGCCAACTCACGAATCCACTTAAGGACATTCCCCTCGATGCCAAGCTCTCCACTTGAGCAAGAGAACTCTCATGATGAACCTTGTCCAAACTTTCTGACAGTCGGCGGAAATTCTATCAACAGCCTTGCGCTCGACAATAACATGTAAACATCTTCCATAAATTCCAAGAGATTAGTCAAACACGAAACGATTTTTTTCCTTACACCCATTGCTGAGAATCCCTAATCAGACTATGCGCATTGAAATAATCAACCTATGATCCCGAATGATTGATTCCATTACCTTGCGACAACACTAGAAATGACTGGCCTGTAATTACAAGGAATGGTAGACCGTTTACCTTCTTGAAAATAGGAGAAACATTTGCTCCCTCCAATCACGGAACAATACCTTCTTGCATAGTCTATTGACAAAATATACTAATGGAACCGACAATCTCTCGGCAAAGGATTTTAGTTAATAACGATAACCTCGTCAGACCAGGAGCTTTAGTCACTATTGAGCTCTGCATTTCTTCTTCTCCGTTACTACCCCAGGCCACCCACACCCTATTACCAATACTATGCGGAGAAACCCCGACAACTAGGACACCACCAAAATTATCCGAGTTCTCATGAGTAAAACAGACGAGAAAAATTATTGATAACCTTAGCCATCCACCTGGCTATCGCTGATTGTACTACTCTAGTCGGAATCTACAAAGGAACCAATGCTGTCCTTGACTTTTCTGCTTATTCCCCCTCACATAAGAGAAAATGCACGAGGATTCTCTTTGATACTAGAGGCAATCTGCCTCTCAAAATCAAGTGTTAGCACCACTAACCGCTGGACAGGCTTTTGCTGAACTTTGAATGCCTAGAGCAGACACTGACCCAGAAGAAAGATAGTCGCCATAAATGTTGCTTACGTTTGATGGCCACGAAAACTTCCCTATTCATGCAAGAAGGCCTCTTGTTCTTACTCTGCGACGTTTCATCAAGGAACTAAACTTGCATAAAACCGCGTTTAACCTTTTTCAATGAAACCCTTCCAAGGTCAACAGCATTCGTACTTGCGAACAATTTACGCCAATCATTCGCTAAAAAAAACCTAGAATGGGCCATCGACATGGCCTTCGCGAAACAAGGAACAAGCTCTAAACTCTGGGGATATTGAAGAGAAACAAGACACATTTGAAGCTAAACTTTCGTGATCACTTGCACCGAGCTTACCCAAGCCTCTCTAATCATCAACAGAATCTGTATCACTGCTGCAAAAATAAATCCAATAATGCTTTCTGGTAGGAAAAATGTACAGGCTGAGAAAGGAAACAGGAAACAATACGCGTGAACATTGAACAAAACCAGATCCATGACTGCCACTAGTCCATCAGACCAAGAAATCTCTGGATAATGAAATCACCCATAATGATGGTACTCTTCCCAGAAACTTAAAGAAGAGAGTTGTTGTTGCAGAAGCTATTTGGGAGACGGTACACACACGCCAACTAATAAAGCACTGGGAATACCAGATGAGTTAGACGGAATTTCACACCAAACGAGTTGACAAAAAAATCACTACAATATCGCCTTCTCAAAACTATTCAATGTCAGACCTCACATACAACAAAAACTCCACCACCAATGCCAGGGAGCGTATACGGTTCCCTATCTTGCCCTTAAAAAAAACAGGAAGGTGAAATTCGGCTGTGGAAATATCACTGTTCAACCACGACTCTGTAATACCAATGACGTTAGGCTCGCGGTCGCTGCGAATAAAATCATGAAACTCATCAACCTCTTCCTGTACTTGAACATTAGCAACAGGGAAAAGACAGCTGGCTAACAATCTATAGCTAATGTTGACCTCGCCAGACTCCCACTGCGATGCTTACTATTCACAACCCTGCCCGTAAGCCTAAGGACACCGAAACCCCGCCCCAATTTAGTTAACAACCCTTCCAATGACATAAGGGTTCTATTTTATCATGAAGTGGTAAATGAAATCGGTTTTGCACTCAATATTAAAATAAATTTTGCATTGTATGAATGAGTAGGGTTTATAATCAATGGTTGATTGGGTTCTAAACCACATGATAATGCCTACTCGCGGGGTCAACTCTAACCGCTTGGATGCACTCGGACTGTGCATCCTTTGAATCACCCCCCCCCCGTATGCATTTATCCAGTCGGAGAGAACACGGCCATCGCCCATTTATCCAACCTCCCAATTATTTCCAGTGACTAGGCGGTGGGCCACTGGACAAAGCTTCCTTCTAGCAAAGGTACAGGTAAATTCCAGTGCCCAGATATCCCATATTTTTTATGTTTTGTGCCAAATACTACCATCAGCTCCCCAGCTGCAGTTGATCGTCATTGTGACTGCCTCTCCATCCCGAGTATCTTCATCCACTGGCTCTATAGTGATGACCACTCATCTAACACAGATTTAAACAGGCATCACCATATTGATACAATGTAAAACCAGTATATTTCCAATTTTTTGTGGAGTGATGAAAAGGAATTGGAATCAAACTGTGTATTTGTATAACAACATTTGGATTCCTCCCAGGTCTCTAAATATCACAATAGGTCAGTTGGAGCTATTGAGATAGGTGCTGCCTATAGGCAAAACAGGAAAAGCTGACTGTTATATTGGTTAGGCGATAGCCTGCCCTTTGCTGATGTTGATCTGATCTTCTTGATCATAGTATCATTACAGACATTGCCAAGAATTCAGGAGCATTTGCCCCTGAGCAGAGTGTAGCTATTCAAAAGGTATGCATTTCCTATGGGAATACAAAAAATGTTAAAGCCTCACCAAATAGTTGGATCTCACAGTCACATCTCTAACATATAACAATGAGAGTTATCAGAGAAATCTGTTCAGGGCTGGTATTATAACAATCTAATGTTAGCCTTTGGAAATCCATGCGGCCCTCAACCCCG